>LQNS02278143.1:97642-112988 GCA_001587735.2 Parhyale hawaiensis | reverse complement strand
GCTTTTGGTCGTGTTGGCCTGCAGGCTTTTAAGTCGGCTGTTAATGGTTTTTTGCTGGATTTCCTTTAGCAGCGTTTTTGGCTTCCCGGTGTTGCAAATGCTTCATTTGGGTTGTATTACCTGTCCGTGGGAGTTCAAGCGTGAAGTTTTAATAATAATAATAGTAACGTGCAGGCACACGGACGGACGGATGGAACCTCAAGCATAGCTATAATATAGATTATTATTGTTTTACTATGGCGCAGCTTGAAGCAGTGAAAAAATCCTAGGCATGAGATCTTGTGTTCAGAAAACAATAAGGGCAGACAATACACTTATTTATTTCAGCCACACAAGCTAATGTAATTTTTGCCATGCAGAGTACATCGCTCATGGCGCCACAGGCAAGGGCAACGACCAGGTGCGGTTCGAGTTCGGGTGTGCCGCCCTCATGCCCTCTGTTAAGGTGCGTGAAATATACGACTTAGTTGTTTTATTTACTGTCCCGTGCTGTCAATCTTAGGTGTGTAGCCCTCATGTCTTCAGTCAGGGAGCGAGATATATGCGACTAATTAAGTGGTACATTTGCTGTCTCATGTTGTCAGTCTTGGCTGTGTAGCCCTCATGCCCGCAGTCAGGGTGTTTACTATAAACTGGTATGAGGTGTTTTGCTCGACTGACTAATGTTATTAGAGAGCGTGCATCCCCCCCCACCCCTTAGTTAGGGCGGGTAAAATTGCCCTTATAGTAATGCCGGAGCTACAGATGCATTAGCACGCATGTACGTCGTTCCGTTACATATTTAAAGTCTGTAGCATAGATACGGTAGCATGAACGATGTACGAGCTACACATCGTCCCGTCAAGTTGCGCGTGCGAACGCATAGCGTGGCTCTGGTATAAATAATTTCGTTAGAAGCAGTAATTATTCTTTTTCTCGTACCTCAGTTTCGACTTATATGATGTGAACCTATTGTTCGCTTTCGTCTGATTTTGAATGATAGATTATTATGCAGTAGTTATTCCGTTGCTAACGGCATATAAAGGTATGATAGAAGCATTTAATCATCAAAAGCAGCCTATTGTCTTTATTTGTGAATGTAAAGAATTTACTATAACGTGTGAGAAGTAACTTTTGGGAGAAGATTCAAGATCTTATACTAAAGCAAGGCCAATTCGTTCATTTATATTTCAAGGAAGTTATTGGCAGTTCAAACGAAGCATGAGTAAAGCATCCCACTTTTCCTAAAATACAAATCAAATGCTATGTGTATTTTCCTAATACGTAAGTATGTATTATGAGCGTGTTTTTGTTACCGTAAGAAAATTACGCAGCTGACGTGTACTGTGAAGAAGGGAGGCGTTTGTGTTGTTGCCGGCAATCGCCACCCTCACTGGTGATTGTCTCCGTAATATTTATTTACAGGCCAAACAATAATTTAATAAACATATTCGCTGTATTCACTATAGTGAAACAAAAAATTTTAGCATAAAAATTTGTTAACCGAGTAACAATTCTCCATCTGCAAACATAAAGCCACTTCTGCGCAATTCAGCAAATGGGATAGATAATTAAATAGTGGGATTAATATCCATAGAGTTCTTTTGGAATTTAGCCCCAACCAAAGGGAAAGTTTCTAAGCTACATATTGCTATACGAGCATCAATTATTGCATCATCAGCTAATATAACTTACGTATGCGCATTTAAAGGCACCGGATGCTGCGGAGGAAATAAACCTACCATTTACAGGTACCGCAACGGACAATATCTGCTGGATTGAGTGAACACTTATGCCAATGACTAACATACGACAGGGAAATGGGAAACTCCGGAGCGGTTTGAGCTGAGTTCACTGCTTACCAATTACCGTGACCGTGGTGCGTGTTATTTGTTATAGCTCCTACGCCAAAAATACCTCACATAAACCGACTATTCACATAATAAGATAACCTCTCTTTTACAATTATTGAACAATTAATGAACGGTTTCATTGTATATAAAACTGACAAGCATGCAGTAAGGTAAAAGAGGGAGGGGCGAGAAGATAAACTGGCAGTATGAAATTAATATTAATGGGGCAAACGTGATAGAAATATCTTGTTCAATGCTCCGACAAGAACTGTGCAGAAATTCCTAAGCGGGCAACAGGAAGCATTGCGCAGCTGGCATAAGCACTTGTTGTTAGCGCACAGTGACGTTAGTTTCGGAACCCTTCGCTGCAAGTCTCATTCGTGACAGCGCTGAGCCGCGTTTCGTATGAAAATAATGATTTTTCGGCCTCAATTTGGTCCCCCTAAATGCCGCATCCTGGGACAGATGTCTCTCCCTGACACCCCCCCCCACCTTTGAATCTCCATTTACTAGCTGCACCCCCATATGTGTATCATTGCTGTTCCTCCTATTTCAAACTTTCTAACTCCATTAAATTCTAATCATAATCCTGGTCGCGAATGGTTTTAAGGATTCCTTTCAAGCCAAATGAGATTCTGTATCTACTGTACCAGATTATTGCCCCGTGGAGGGACCCAGCGTTCTACGAGCGTTTCCCAGGTCGTCAGGATCTGTTCGACTACGCGCGCACCCACGGCATCCCCCTGCCTGTGACACCTCGAGCTCCGTGGAGCATTGATGCCAACATCATCCATGTGAGGTGAGCCGGCAGTGCCTCAAAAGCCTATTGATCATAGATCTGTTCTTTCTGTTTTTAACATGACAATCACCTAATCCCCGTCATTTGATCTTTAAGTGGCTCATAGGCTTACCCATAAACTATATAGGCGATCTATGTATATAAACCTAAATCTACCCAAATTCTATAATCCGAATCACATTATCTACAAGTGCCTCAAAAACATAGCCATGACAGAAAATTTATCCAAAAATTGGCTAAATCACGCCATGCCATACTAAAATTGCCCTATTCATGTTTAGTGTTACGTTCTTTTAAATTTTTAAAGTTGTTTCTTCCATGTTGAGAGAGCTAAGTTACAGAAACTCTAATCAATGCCTATGATCTTTGACACTTGTTACGTTAAGTGTCTAGATCATGTTAGGTAAATCCTGCCGCACGTGCACGACAGATGTTGTTTTTAAATTAGAAATACCTAAATATTATCCAATCCATGGCAGGTAATTTACAGGTTACATACATATTCAGTGTTCAGTTACTTTTTGCGAGTTTGTCAGGGCTTAAATATATAAGGGAGCATAGGAGCAGTTGTCCGGGCCCCCTTGCTACGGGAGACCCCTGTGGAAGAAAAGGTAGATTATAGCAAGCAGCCATAGCCAAACCTTGACACTTATGGGGCCCTACAACTCCAGTTGCCCTGAGCCCTCCTTGGCGTAAGCAGGCATAGAAGTTTACGGCTATATGTCGCTGAGTTCACCACTCTACAGTTACGAGTCTGGAGTACTGGAGGATCCAAACACCCCCGCCCCGGCGGGGCTGTGCGAAATGACCGTGGACCCCGAAATGGCTCCAGAAGTTCCTCAGGTGTTGACTCTGCGCTTCGATCAAGGTGAGAAATCTGATACGGGATACTTCGACTACATATAAACACGTTTTTTTCTGTTTCTACTAAATTTTTATTCCAGTATTCATAACAAATATCCTTTCTATTTCCACTTGAAACTGTAGTACATATCTACATATTCCTTGTACAGCTGTAAGTAATTTTTGTTTTTACAAAGTATTTTTTATTTCCACTTGGAAGGTTACAGAATATGCAAAACAGTTTTGTTCAACCTCACTTGAAATTTCAACTTAATACTAGACGGCCCGTGACCCCTTGGGTCGTCATTGCGATCGTCTTCGCTTTTGCAAAAAAAAAAGCAGGTGTTATTTAGCTGGGCATAGACCATCCGCTATTAGGCCGTCCTCTTCTGCCCGTCAAGGAGCGGCCCGTTCGGTACACTATCAACAGATTCTTTGCTTCTCTAACGAATATTCCACACCCAGGTTGTAAGCAAAGTTGAATTATTATATGTTACGTATTTCAGTTGTATTGTCCATGGAACCGATGAATTGATCATGTCCGTTCTTGAAGCCCAGCTCAGTTTAACTTCCGTATTAAAGATACAATCGAATTAAAGAGCTAATCCATGGAAAGAATGCGACTGCCCCCAAATACCTTGAATTTCTTCCCATACAAAAGCGAAGAATCTGTGTCAAACAAGACAAGAATGCAACTGCCCCCCTCCCCAATACCTTGAATTTCTTCTCGTCTAAAAGTGAAGCTGCCCCCCTCCCCAATACCTTGAATTTCTTCTCGTCTAAAAGTGAAGATGTGTCAAACAAGACACAAATAAAGAAGCAAGACACAAACATGACCGGTTCACAGACTTTTAGTATAATATAGATAGACTAGACGGCTCGTGACGCGTTGGGTCGTCATCACGATTGTCGTTGCTTCCGGAAAAAGTAGGTTTTATTCAGCTGGTCATGGACCACGCGCTATTCGGCCGTCCACTCCTGCCGTACTGGTCGCCATCAACAGCTTCTTTTCTTCTCTAACGAATATTCAGCACGCAGTCTGTAAGTAAATTTAATTTGTATGTTATGTATTCCAGTTGCACTTTCTGTAGCAACTTTGAAATTATCGTGCCCGTTCTTGCAACTGAGGGGCAGGTTTCACGTGCGTATCACAGATACAATCGAATTAAAGAGCTAATCTATGGAAAGAGGCTCGAGCCCCTCGAATTTCTTCCTGTCTGAAAGCGAAGAAGCTGTGTGAAACAAGCAAGTAAATAAACAAGCAAGGTTCACAGAGTTTTAGCATAATATAGATATATAATATAGATATATAACAAGTTTCCTTTTTGCATTCTACCTGTAACTTCATTAGACATGAACAAGTTTATTTTACTTTCGCTTAAAATTTTATTTTACAACTATAGTGGACCCGCGCGTGAAAAAATTCACGCAATAATCAATAAATTTACTTAATATAGGCCAGTGTGGAATCTTGTCTTCCTTGACTTGCTTCTCATTCATTACAAGGAATTTGTGATGACACTTTTTCATTGATTTACTTTCCTTACTAAATATCGAGGAAAACGCTACGACGGCCAACTCAAATGATCATAAGCGATGTGTGCTTTTTTTCTGAGCAGTACACTTCAACTCATCTGCAGCAGACTTATTTCCTCCCTTAGATGACATGCAACAACTAGAAAACTCTGAGAGTGCATACCTCCGCCAAGTGATGCAACGGTAGCAAAAAATTCAAGTTGACTCTGAAACCATAATTTTCTTTGTATAAACTCCAAAATCTAATCATTTGTGCCTTTTGATAGTAATAATAGCTTGTGCGATTTTCTTGAAGATCCGTTCATAACTTTTTGAGTTATACTGTTAACAAACGTAATGACAAACATGAGTCAAACATACAAACGAACAAACCGATCTGCACTAAAATTTAGTCATTTATGTCTTTCAATATTACTGACAACTCCTATAAATTTCATGAAGATCCATTCATTATTTTTTGAATTATTGTGCTAACAAGCATAAAATTAAAAACAGTGACAAACGAACGAACTAACGGATCATTACCAAAATATGGTCATTTACTCTTTGTCTTTGTTCTATACCTAACAACTCTTGGTAATTTCATCAAAATCCATTCATAACTTTTTGAGCTATAACATTGAGAAAAATGAGGCAGACAAACAAACAAACAAATGGATATATCTTCACCAAAAGTTAATCATCTGTTCTTCCTTACATACCTAACAATCCCTGTAAATTTCATCCAAATCGGTTCATAACTTTTTGAGTTATCTTGGTGACTGACAGACAGACAAAGAGACAGACAAACACGACGAAAACATAACCTCCTTGGCGGAGGTAATTAACTGTATTAGTAAACGCTGAAACATCGCTGAATTTCATTTGCACTCCGTATCCAGAATACACAGTGAAACAGTTTCTGCAGAGCAAAAATTTTCCTTCCCTATAAGTTGAAATATAGAATTACTACGTCTATTACACTGGAAAAAATCAGTTCCTCTACTGTTCGCTGGTTTTCTACAAAACGTGTACTTCGTAAACCTAAAGAAAATATAATTTTGATGAAGAGAAGACATAATGAATATCAGACTACCCGGGAACGGCATGAGAAGCTGGAAGAGCAAAAACTGCATTCAATAAACCCGTGGGTGAAAAATTACCGCAATAATCGATATGTTTGCCTACTACCTATAGGCGGAATCTTCTCTGACTAACTTCTTCATTTTCTTCATTGATCCTCTATCGTGCTCTCATCTTTAGGTCTTCTTTATCGATAGGCAAGTAAAATCTTGAGTAAAACACGCCAATAAACTTGGATGCAACGCCAGTCCGGTTAGCTTATGTACAATGTTGGCGCTCCGTAGCAATGATACCGTTGATACCGTCTTCCCAACTCAAATATCTGCTTCATTGAAATTCCGAAAATTTTGGCTTTTGAAGAGAAAACTTCTTCGTCAAATAAGAAAAACAGCAAACTAGAAGAAATGATTGTCTACTGCCCGTGAAAAATCACCCTCTCCAAAGCGCTTCGTCGATCATCTGCTGAATTTATACCTTTTGATCTGGTTACCTAAGAGAAAAAAGTTTTGAAATATGACTCCAGAAGCTGCATACACAGTGTTCCGATTTCAAGAAGTGTTTCAAGCAAGAAGTGTCTTCGGATAGAGGGATAAGGATAGCCTTCGCCATCTTCTACAACCTGGTCATCGATTTACAAAATCTTCAACCTGGCTTATTATTCACCCATCTATTTTCTTCAAAGCGGGCATGAAATAAGTAAATAAATAAATATACGAAGCGTTTTATTATATAAGGATATCCATACAAGTATATCTGTTTTAATTTCAAATTTCTTCAAACACGTATGTACAGTAGCGGTCATAATGGTTCGGACACCGAAAAACTCACCAGAAAGTCTTTAAAAACTTCAATATTATTGAAGGCATTGAAGTGTAATTTTACACTAGTTGAGCAATATGTCATAGCTAAATTTTGTTAAATTTTCAGCTGTTGTGGATAAATAAAACAAAAGTTACAAGCAAATGCATTGTCATTGTAAGAATTTATTCGGGACAAAAAGTTTGGACACTTTATTTTTTCCATTTTATATTAGAAAAAAACGATGTATGCACAGACAGAATTGTGTAGATTGGGTTAAACTCACTTGCAGTCATTATCGATGCAACATCCGCTCAAGCATCATGCCTCGGGGAGTCCTTACACCTTCTTCTATTCCTGAGTTAACTGTGAAATTGCGTCACGATGATAAACTTTCAATAAGGGCAATAGCAGACAAAGTTAATCGACTAAAAGTGTGGTTAGTTATATACTGACTAAATATGACCAGAATGGTTGAAGTACCACTGGTGTTTCAAGTGGTAGACCACGCAAAACCTTGAGACGAGACGATAGTGTATTGCTTAAATTGTCAAGGCAGAGATTTCCCGTGAAGCTGGTGATACGCATGGAATCAAGGTGTCTAGGAAGACAGTTTCACGCCGCCTAAAAGAAGCAGACTTGCATCCGAGAACTCCAGCTATCAAGCCTTCAATTAGCAAGAAGAATAGATTTGCTCGGATGAATTATGCAGCAAAACACGTTCTTTGAACTCAAGAAGAATGGTCTGTTTATTTTAGCGATGAATCTAAGTTCAATTTATTTGGCTCCGATGGAGAAAGATCTGTTCGTGGTTCAACTGGTGAAAGATTGTCCAAAAATTGCGTCACGTCTAAAATTAGGCGGCGGAAGCGTTATGGTCTTCGGTATGATCTCAGCACGCGGCACGGGTCCTTTAGTTCGTCTGCAAGCAAAAGTAAACGCACAGGTATACAAGGAACTTTTGCAAAAACATGCAGTGCCGATCTTCAAAGCTTCTTCAACTCTTAAACCAATTCGTTGCTCCCTGTTGCAATTTGGTCAGCTGTTGTGGTAGACGACGTCACGCTGTTATCGACAGTAAAGGGTACCACACAAAGTACTAAATGCTAAAAGTTAAATTCGTAACGTAGTTCGTATTTATGGCCTAATTTCATGTGTTTAATTATTATTTTTGAAGGTTGTCCGAGCTTTTTTGTCCAGACTAAATTCTTACTATTACAATTCATTTGCTTGTAACTTTTGTTTTATTTATCCTGAACAGCTGAAATTTTAACACAATTTAACTATGACATGTTGCTCAACCTATGTAAAAGTACACTTCAATGCCTTCAATAATATTGAAGTATCTGAAGATTTTCTGATGGGTTTTTAGGTGTCCGAACAATTAAGGCCGCTACTGTACTGCAAGTTTCTTGATCTTCAGCTTAAAATTTGTTGAACACGTGGAATAAGTTTTTCCACGCCTTATATATAGACCGTACTTGTACAATACAGGTTTAGATATAGTCCCAAATTTTTTAGTTTCAGGTCCTTGATTTAACCTCGGTTTTGAATTGACAACTACCATAGCCTGCAGCACTATGTAGTGCCAACTTCCAAGAAGCGTAGTACTTCCACTTAATTTGACTCAGTTCATTAAGTTTGCATAAATTAAGCACTGACGGGTGGTGATATGCAAAGTATTTTATCATTTAAAAATTATTTTCTTTCGTAATTAGCAATTTTAAAATCAATTAAAACTAGAGCACTCTGAGAGCGCATACTTCCGCCAAGCGAGGCAACGGTAACAAAAAATTCAAATTGGTTCTGAAATCATAATTTTCTCTGCATAAACTCCAAAATCTAATCATTTGTGCCTTTTGATAGTAATAACAGCTTGTGCAATTTTCTTGAAGGTCCGTTCATAACTTTTTGAGTTATACTGCTAACAAACGTTATGACAAATATGAGTTAAACATACAAATAGATAAACCGATCTGCACCAACATTTAATCATTTATGTCTTTTAACATTACTAACAATCTCTATAAATTTCATAGAGATCCATTCATTATTGTTTGAGTTATTGAGCTTACAAGCGTAGAATGAAAAACAGTGACAAACGAACGAATGAACGAACAAACGAATCATTACCAAACTTTGGTCATTTACTCTTCGTTATATACCTAACAACTCATGTCAATTTCATGAAAATTCATCCATAACTTTTTGAGTTATGGCATTGAGAAAAATAAGGCAGACAAACAAACAAATGGATGGACATATCTTCACCAAAAGTTATTCATCTGTTCCTCTTAACACACCTAACAATCCCTGTCAATTTCGTCCAAATAAAAACTGTTCATAACTTGTTTAGTTTTCTTGGTGACAGACAAACGGACAGACAGAGAGACAAACTCGACGAAAACATAACCTTTTTGGCGGTGGTAAATATTGAGCAAAACTCCTAGTTTTCTTTCACAGTTCATTCCAAAACGTGTGGCTATGAGAATCAGATTCCGTTGCAGCGCCGTTTGCCTAAAAAATATGAGATGATTGAATTGTGACGAAATCTTAGCGGAATAGATGGAAACCTCACTGGAAAACCGTATTGGCGGAACTTATATTTTGCTGCTTTTCAGGATAAAAGTGTGAAAACCTGCAAGAAGGCAAATGTGCATCAGCCATGGATATTTTCTTCATTTTCATATATCAATTGATGACAATGCTCGCAAGCAGAAGCAATGTTTGTAAACAAAGGTGGTTTTACCCTATAAACGATGAGGTTGTCTTCGGTGTTACCTAACCTGAGTTGCATTGGATGTAGGGACACGTGACACCGGCAGCACGATTGCAACACGCCTCAGGTCTTGCTTTAGTCGACCGAACTTGATATGATCCGCTTCATTCCTGTACGGATCTCTGGTCTATACCGAGGACTTCCTGTGCTACAGTTCTTTGGATTTGAGAGTCAGATAGATTCTTCCATTGCTAAAAATGGGATGTTCTACGAATATTGTAGATTTTACTCATTCCGGCCATCCTGTAGTATTCATTGGCGATTGCATAAACGGCCTTTCACTGTAGGATAATATTAACCTCTTAAGTTACAGGAGTCGCTAAGTATGAGCAAATCAATATACAATCGATAACAACTGGACAAATTCCTCTATAAATTGACATTGGTTAGCTTAATTAGAACCTACTACGACAGCAGACGTAAAAATTCGTACCGAGGACAATAATAATTTAGCGTAGGAACCAGACATAAATCGTGCGTTATTTTCTGAGAAATATGCCGCTGGTTATACATTTCACGATATCGAGCGTCTGGTAGCAGAGGGTGATGAACGTAATTGTTATATTCATTTTAAAACCTATAAGAAGATGTCATAACATATTATATTTTTAATAATTTAACTAAGCTGAGATCCAGTTCTGGACGAGTAACGTTCAAAAAATATCCCATTGAAGGGTTAAGTACCGCACAGCGACGAAAAAATACTCTGCATAACATAAAGATCGGCACACGACACAATAACAGAACGGAAAACTATTGCCAATATGTAAAGAAATCGGCCATCAATGAAACTTTTCCCACTTCATTTAATGAATTCATATAATATATGAAGATATAACTATTCTAGAGGCCTACAGAGGTGGGGGCGGGAATGCTGCGTGAAGGGGCGGTGTCCCCACACATTCGACTGTGTGGAAGGTATTTATTTCATTCAGTAAAGAAAATGAATTAGCATGTTTAGTGAAATGATTCTATCCGCTTAAACTTAATTGTCAGTGATCAGGGTTTATAAATTCACGATATTTTCCTTTCTCTCAGTATGTCTCATTACTTGCTCGGCCTCACACCCGAGTACTTGGGGCCTACAATCACAGAGTTGGCCCGAACATAAGGAGACCTGCATGTGTCTGTAGTTCCTAGATTCTTCCTTCTTAAGGCACTCCAGTAGCAGTGAGCATAGACGGAGGGCAGGAGACGACGGGGTCACTGGAGCTGTTCCTTGCAGCCAACGCAGCAGCGGCCGCCCATGGTGTGGGGAGGCTGGACATTGTAGAAAACAGATTCCTTGGACTGAAGGTGAGACTTCTATTGGATTATCTCAGTGACGTTGACTTAGTGCGTAGCTATCGAATAGATCAGATGAGATATTGGGTTTTGGATATACCAGATATGACTATGTTTTCGCAGAGAAGAGAGGAAGCGTAAGTTTCGGTTCCATCTGAATCATGAACCACCGCTACCACATTAAATGACACCTTCCGTTAGTAAGAAAGAGTTCATAATGACGATAATAAAAGTTATGGATATTCAGGTTCCATCTTTGTAATATTGTATTTACTATATTTTAAAAACAAATTATAATTTTATAGCTTGTTCAGTCGACACCAAAAACAATTCTTAAAGACGCCTGCCTACGTGAGTAGAAAATGCGAGACATCTCGGTTCTTAAAGCAGAAATATCCGTGACCGCGGCCACAACTAAGCGTATTAGAACATCGCTCTTAAAATGGACGCCTTTGTGAAATCAAACTCAATCAGTATTAAGAAAGATAATTGATATTTACCATCATTGTCACTAACTGTATCGCAAAAACTGAAGTGACGACCGAGGTAGTAAACGAATTCGTAGTCAGTGTAATGAATTTTTAGCTTAAGCCATGCCTGCAGCAGACAGTCGGTTGAGCTGTCTAGATCGGACTCCAGCTTATTATTAATTTGCCCCACAGTCCCGAGGTGTGTACGAGACTCCAGGCTTGACGGTCCTCAGGCTTGCCCACCAGGATCTCGAGAGCGTGTGTCTCGACAAGGAAGTACGGAAAATCAAAGCTCGTCTATCACAGACACTGGCGGAGCAAATTTATAACGGTACGCTGTAGTTAGTAATTAGGATAACAGTTTGTGCTCTGTTCTGAATGCACTGTGAGCCCAAACTTTATAATATTACCACAGTTATGTGAAGCTCTCATTTGTATGTCAGTGGCTCACTTTGATCAGCAAAAAAATTCACTTGATGATAGAAAACTAAGCCCCATCCGAACATCAGTTGCAAGCTAAGATCCTTCCGTCGTTATGGGAAGTTGAAAGGGGAGGTACATATCATGATTTTTGAAACTTCCTTCAAACTGATGTGTATGGAGGACAGAAGTATGAAAAAAATTTTATGTAAATAGTTTAAATGAAAACAATATGTATTGAAGCAATATAACCGCTTCAAGTTAAATTAAAAGATTAAACGGTTTCTACCCACTGATGCAATTCTGATGGCTGCTTCACCAGCTTCCGGTAATAGCCAGTGCGTTCACGTCAGCCTTACAGTAGCCTAACATTTTTCAACACATCGGTACAATACTCAATGCATAAAGTGCACCGAAAGCAATATTGAAACACGAACATAATATAATAGGCGGCGCGACTTCTTTGTCGATGTAATAATAGCGTTAGCGGTACTGCATTCTATTTACTGTACAACGTCTACCATAGTGCGTCTCAGCTCAGGACGGGTCCGTAACGTAATAAGGACGATGCAATCACCAGTAAGATGATTGGAGCAGAGAATTCTGTGAGATTCATAATTACATTTCTTAACAAGTTAAAAAATGCAAAGGATATAATCATGATAAACTTTATGCAGCAAGTATTGTCTTTCAAAAACGAAAATTTAATTTGCCATACCACTCCTTTACACATCTTTGTAACTAGGCTGCGTATTAGGCTAGGAGTGTCGCCTAATGTTGAATGTGTTCATGAGGTATGCCTTTTTGCCAATGCGTTAAAAATTGCACATATTACTATGCCATTTTGATCTCATCATGAATCGGGCTCGTTAACGTATTCTTAATATAATTAATTCATTGTACGAGGACGTTAAGGCTTAACGTTCTACTGGTCGCCTCGAACACTATTGCATGGTATTACTGAGATATCCCGTCCGGGATACTTGCCGTGTCTCAGTGGTCAGCAGCTGATGCAAGTCATTACTACACCCACAGGCCTGTGGTTCAGCCCAGAGTGCGAGTACACGAGGCAGTGCATCGCGGTGTCTCAGAAGCACGTCTCAGGCTCAGTCTCATTGAAACTCTACAAAGGAAGCGGTAAGTCACAACACTGACGCTAGGCGGCGGTGACTCAGCAAATTGCACGAAGGCAGTTTGAAGTTTGTTTCCAAACTGTGTATTGAGGATACGTTAGTTCATATATGCATGACATGTATCTAGCTAGAAGAGAACATCCCATAAAATGATTTGTAAAGTTAGGGTAACAGAAAGCCGTACATAGGCTTAAGCTGTAGGCTAAAAATGCCGCACCGTCCATGAAAATGACGGGCGAGAAGAATAAAACAATAAAAAATGGCAGTGATTTTCACATTTCTTCACCAAAAACATGAAAGAAAGTGAAGACCACCACCATTTTTTATTGTTTTAATTTTTTGCCCGTCTCTTTTAGAGATGGTGCGGCACTACTTAGCCTACAGTTTAATTCTATGTACGGCTATCTAGCACTGCCAGTTTTCACACAGGAAGTTTTTTAGGGCCAAGTGGACGACTACTAGCATGGTGAATGGGTACTAGACATGCTACTTTAATAATGAATGCAGGAGTTCCTTACTTTTACGGAAGTTGGACACACTTGCAGAGCTGGGACTACCGATTGAAATTCGGTATTTGCCATCATGGCCGCCATTAGAATAAATGACTATATGGCTTAGTTTTCTGAATCTTCTACCGATACCGAATGACTTTCTTCGGTACATTTGAAATTCCCGGGCTAACAACAGAAGCTTCTTAGTTCTATATAACCCACCGTCTTTCCTGAAAGACCTTAAGAAAATCCCATTGATTTTCGTTCAATTCAGCCTTTTCACGCTGTATCACACTCCATTGAAGAGAAGAGATGCTGCGCTGTGAGAATTGGACGTAGTGTGTCATAAAGCTTCGCTCACTCAAGTGGCACGCCCTTCCGAACTTAGCGCAGCGTGAACTGCCAGTGAGTGATCATACACTCCTCGTATTTCTGTTAATTTCTCTACTAATCGTGAATATAGAGTGCCAAAATAATTCATGCTCGTGTAAAAGCGTTTCAGCATTCTTTTGAAAAAAAACTTATAAAAAACTTTGTTTTATAAAGTGATACGAGTAATTTTTTAATATCCGTGTAATTCAATGGGCTGTTTCGCCAAAACTTTCATGTAAACAATGGATCCACCAAGATACTATACTACCTCGCCCACATGCCGCATTGCAGGAGTTGTTGCAAGAGAAACAGCTAGGTGCCGATGATGATGATGTTGAAGATGTTCTATTACAATTGAACTTGGTGAGTCTATTATGAAGTTCATTTATCTTGATTTGTGAATTCATTATTTGATATGAATAAGTATGAGCAATGCATTTACACATTTCTGGGGAGTTCTGGGACATTCTTACAGATTTATTCTGCTGAAACTAATGTTACCTTTTTATAGAAGAACTTTACTCACAAAGCTTCAATATTGTGTTTACCTATGTGTCTACATATTAAATATTATAAAGTTTATTTATGAATTATCATTACATAAAAATAACTATAAGCGATGCTGCCGATGCCTTAACGCGTTTCTGATGAGTTCTGGAAAATTATTGCAGATTGCACAACCCTTATATATATAAGGAGTTTTTTGAAATCTTCATGCCCGGTGGGCATGTTTCCCCTGATTTATAAGCAGCTTGCTGGCGTTCTTGCCCCTAAGCTAACAGTGAGCTTTGATCTTTCGGCGCCTGATACGGTTAGGAAATTTTCCCCGTTGTTGGCATAATGGGAATATTACTCTCATTCCCGAGGGTTCAGTGTCGCACCATGTTGCCAACTACCGGCCCATTACGCTGACGCTCATTTTATCGAAAGTGTTTGAGAAATTGGTCGCTTGTACGCTTGGTCGTTTTACTGAGGTTATGGGTTTGCTGCTTGCTGATCAGTTTACGTATAGAACTGGTTTGGGTTTAAATGTTAAGGCGAAAACTATAGTTTTAAAAGCCATTTGTTGTGACGCCTTGTTGTCGGTGCCACACCATTTACAGTCTGCACTGGATTATCGGTCTGAGGCACGCATTGTACAGTTAGACTTTAGCTCGGCATTTGACAGGGTCAACCACAGGGGTCTATTTTACAAGCTGGAGTCGGTTGGTGTGGGTGGTAGGGTTCTGTCAACCATTCATGATTTTGTGTTTGAGTGAACGCAGAGTGTCTCTTGAGTGTTAATTTTGATCCAAAGTTGACGTTTGAGCTCCACATTCGTTCGGTTGCCTCACTTGCATCGCAGAAAATTGGTCTTATGAGGCGTGCTTGGCTCGGTAGATTTGACACGTCGCTGCTTTAACTGCTATGTCCTCCCTCTTCTGGAGTACTGCTCTGTAGTCTGGGGTTCTGCTGCCGATTGCCATCTGTGTCTGCTTGACAAAGTAGTTCGTCGATGTGCGTTCATGCTGGGTGGTGTTGTGCCCT
>LQNS02278143.1:73894-89609 GCA_001587735.2 Parhyale hawaiensis | reverse complement strand
GAATCTGGCAATACAGCAGTTGCCACGTTATGGCAACACTGTGTTTACAAATTACTTTACCGGACCGGCGAAATGGTCCAGTAACATGGCCTGCTAGATCTCCCGACCTCAATCCACTGGATTTCTTTTTCTGGGGCCACGTGAAAACTTTGGTGTACGGCACTCCTCTGCAGTCAGAATTTGATGTTGTTGCCAGGATCGCGGTCGCTGCAGGCAACATCGCTGAAGATCGACAAATGTTATCTTGTGTTCAACAGTCCTTTCAGAGGAGGTGTCACGCCTGCACTGAAGTAAATGGTGGGCAATTTGAACAGTTAATGTAATTGGTTGTAAAATTAATGTATTACAATTCTTTACACAATATTCTTCCAGTTTCCACTCTACTGTTTATTTGCAACTGGAGTTGTATGTAGGGAGGCCTTCATTTAGTTGCAGTTTTAGGTAAGGTTTTGTTACAAATTACACATTTCAATATCTCGGAAGCGAACAAGTTTTGGAATTTTTGATATTAGTGAAAGTGTTTGTTTTGAGTGTCCCTATCACCTGTGAAAGTTTGGCAGAGTTTTTTTTTGCAACACCCGGTATACATACTTGAATCTTCAACGAAAACATTATCACTTCTCTGACTTCGTTCGCGGGTGATAATAAGCTCATTAACTCCTAGCCTTTTTTATTACCATAATATATAAAAAACGGCTTCCATAAGTGGCAATGCGTTAAAAAATTAGAACCTGTTAATTATATTGTTTAAGCCTACATAGATACAGCCATGGTGATTCAAGAGAGGAAAAGGAAGGGACATGTAGTATGTCGACAGCAATGTGGAGCCCATGCAGGACCTGTTAACCTCGCCGGCACCGTTGCCGGATGAAAACATAGAGTTAGTAACATCATGGGTTCGAATCGTGTAAATTTAGATAGCTATAGATTTTTACAATTTGGATTTATCATGCAAAATATAAAATTACTTGCATACACGAGTTACCGTACTTCTATATTTTTGCTTTCATTTTGTTTTTCATAATTCTTTATACCAGCCGTTAACTCGTCTTACTCCGACTGCACCGTTTCCCTATAAGAGTTTCTCCTCCCCTGCAAGATAATAGGAGGACGAGCCTCGCAACATAACAGCACAGCCTCAACACGATAGGGGTACAGAGTGTTAAAATTTTTGTAAACAAGAAGTCTAAGTCGGACAACTGCTGGTGCTGGTTATAGTAAGGATGTTTAAGCCTCCGTTTCTGAGCAGAAAGATAACACAGAAGAAAGAGCAAGGGACATATAGTATGCCAAGAGAAACGGGGAACCCATGCACGAAGGTGCTCTCACACAGGATCAACGCGCAAGGGAACAGCAAGTCTGGAGAGAAGAGGAAGAACAGAATAAAATTTGAGCGAGTAGGAGTATGAAATCGGGAACGAAGCAAAGTGGGCACGAAAGACAGACGTCCCTAAGGCCTAGCTAATGGCTGAGGTGCTAGGAACAGGAGTCAGACTACGCAGTCTTGATATACAAATGAAACTACTGAACGCACGGCACTGTCCTTAACTTGTATGAAGCAGAAAATCAATGCATATAATGAAAAGAGTGTCAGAATATTTACCCATATGACTGACTGCAACAGCAGTGAGGATAGCTTACATTGGCACAACAGAGATGGGGCAGAGTGGGCACCAGAAACGCAACAGGCGCGTTCAGTTTGCCAGCTTTGAGTGAGATAATATAAGCCTCTCGGTGGTGACGTCATCTCTAGAAGCCCGCAGCGCAGCATCAAAGTTTTGATCAATAAAACCAGCGCGTTGTTTCTTCCTCTGGAAAACTGGCCAGCATATTTAATAGTCCAGCTAAATTGACAGCTAGTATTTAATTTACATTCTAGGAAGGGTTCCCTATGAGATTCTAAAAATTAGCTTTGGCAAGAGTAGAGTGTTCGTACGGAAACAGTAACTCCCGATTGAGTATCACTCGGCCCGAACATCAACCTCCAGTGTTCGATTCACCATTTTGGATCAACCGTTGAGGGACAACGCTACGGTAAGAGAGTTGGATTATTCTGCGGGAGAATTCAAGACTGCTTAGGACCGTTGTACTACTACTGGTAGCAAGTCCTGCAGTGCACTGACGATGTACAACAGCTGTCTTGAGACTGCCGGAAGGAGCAATTCAATCCAGTCTCCATACTGTACAGATAATCTATTAACTCTTGATTCAGTCTTCTGTCCAGATTGACACAGTTTGGAACGTCGGATACACGATACAGCATGAGAGAAAGGGCGAGAACGAAAATTATGAGGAATACATTTGAAATAGAAATCTAAATTACCATAGTTAAAAGCCATTCATTCATTACACATACGTTACTAGGGCAACTGTGAAGCTCAGAAGGAGGAGCAAGCAAGGATTTCTGTCCCAGAGCACAGCAGGTGAAGAAGCAAAGAGAAAGGAATATATCGCAGACCTATACACAAAATGCAAGCTTTGGTGTTGTAGGACTCATGACAGCTACGGGCGGGCAAATAACGATGGACAAGAAAGGCACCTCACTTGACATTTGTATTGCCACGATAGGGCGGGTGGGGCGCCAAAATGGACTTTAGGTGCCATAGTTTAGGGCAGCTTCGTCGAGACAAACTAATCTCTTCAGCTCCAACTTGTCCAAAGCTTCAGTTATAAGCGTTGGTTTTGTTACGGCCTCGAGCTCCATCGGTAGAGGCTGTCTCAAGCGCAATTGATTCAGAACTACTGCCTGAAACTCAATCCAGAGCAGGAGACTCAAGAGTTCACGAGAAAAGTTCGGAACAAGTTAACGTAGCTAACAAGGGAAGTGCCCCAATTGACGACGCCTTTTCATTAAAGGTGCTGTGGCAACCCTTGCACCGCCACTGCACCATGTCAGAGTATATATATATATATTAAACATTTTAGGATCTCAGGCTAACTACCACAACTAGCAGAGATGAAGCGCAGATCTAATACTTCTCTGATGCATCACAGAATGGACGCCAGGTAACAAACGCTACAAGAGAATAAATATACACTGTACATAAATCTTGGTTATGGCACGCAGAGGACCCAACTCTATGGCTACAAATGTTTGATTTCAAAGATTAAGCCTTCAAGATTTCACGGTAAACATGATGGCATTAATCATTCACAGGACATGTAGCCATATATGTTCAATGTCATAATGCTATTCCTACTAGCGTATATTTCAGCCGCCAGGTAAAAGGTCAATAGAACCGAGCGCGAACGGGCCTTTCGTGCCTCAACCCTTTGGAGAGCGGCTAAGACGTTTCATAGGAATAGTACTAGCGAAAACTCACAACATGTGGTCTTACCTCCTAGAAAGATGTAAAGGGCTTGGACTTATTTTCGTGGATACCAAAAGTGAACACACAATAGGAGTAATATGCACAACAGATATCTGTAAATGTAGCAGCAGGTACGACAATTAGTAGAGGCGGAGATGGTACAGCCACCTAACCATTATACACAGCTGACACAAATTAAACACAGTCATCAATGCGCACAACTGGTAAAGGTACAAATGTAGAAGTTTAAGCTTTATTCGGTTTTCAATCACAAGCAGGAAAATTATATTAGGTCTGAATTAATGGCACGTAGTTCTGGTCACATGCTAGTCGGCAGTGAGTCTTTTCATTTTTGTAAGACGCATCGCGTACTGTGCGGAACTTTCCACTGCAACGCCTTGTGCGGTCGGGAGGGGATAAATATAACGTTGCATAGGGTGAGAGCTAGATGAAGTTTAAACTCCGTAGTAAGCAGTAGATCAGCGGTTCTCCAGAGACCTTTCCTCCCAGCGGTTAGCTTGCCCGCTGCGGCCTGCCCTTACTCCAGTTCAATTAACTGGGCACTTGTTCCCTGAGTGGCCTTTGGTTTTTCCGTTCGGCAAGTAATTACTACAGCCAGAGGAGTTCCAACACCGTGAGTAAAGCGAGAAGACTTACTCTATCTTCTGCTAATCCTCGTATTACCAGCCACATTTCGTTGTTCATATTTGGCGTTAGCTACTCTACTTTATCATTGTCGCGGATAAATCGATAATCGTAACAGAACGGAAGAATTTACTCTGTCGTGCCGCGTGGCCTCATTGACTGCATACCAGCTTTATTCATTACAATTCTAAGTGTTGTGTATCGATAAAGTAGCTGTCAATAAGCGCGTACTTTCCTTATCTTAGTGTGTCCGCGCGTCGTTTATTGTACTTGACGTAGTGTTTAGGTTTTATTAGTGGCTCGTGTGTATCAAGTAATTAGCAGCACATCTGTTTCTGGCAATTGGTGATGTGCAAGCCACAGACACAGACGCACGATGAATATAAATTAACGGTGCAGCGTAATCTACCACCCCGAGAACTGGGTGCGGCGACCTAGTAATACTTTCTATTTTATTTCAAGTCTTTTATTTAAATTATTCGGCGTATCCCAGATGCCTTCCCAGTAGCTACCGCTAGGTGCACCTCGACCCACAATTCTTGCTTAGGAGTAATGCCAAGTAACTTGTATTATTGCTCTCAGTAACAGGGCCAACATGCGAATATTTCCATGCATTTCATTTAGTGGCTGTAGCAGACCAGAATTGTACATCAGGGTCATCCCATTGGGAAAATAACCCTGGCTAAGTTCACTTATAATATTTCTACTGTTCCACACATATACAGCAAATACATAAAGGTTTAGCATACGGCAGCAACAGATTCATGGTCCATAATTCCAAACAGAATAACTATGGCCTGCATCAGAACCCTACTAGCAATAATAACAATAAATCTTTTGGACGGATATGCTAAGTAACTACGTATTAGTGCTGCTGTATTACTTTTGTTACAAAAATAGCCCTGAAGCCAACTACAGGATAATCACGATAAAATGCACTGCACAAATGCCATAATTTCAGCAAAACTAAACTTTAGTTAACTAACTTCACCTTAAAAATAATTTATCAAGTCTTCATCACTGTCATTAATAATTAGCACAGAAATTTCACAAAAGTGAAAAATTCGTTGCATTTCTCACAGCTGCATCTCGCTCTGCTCTGGTTTACGACAGTAGCAGGAATGGATTAACGAACCTTTTTACAGCACAACTGCTGATCTTTCTATTGCACTTGATTTAATCAAGTTGCGATAACTTGTCCATTCAAAAAGGAACTGCTAATCGCATAGTTCACAATAAAATGCAAACAATGTTACTGAATTTCTTTCACAGCAGTGAGAATGAATGGCAATAGCCGGACGTTCAAGTATCACCGACTGGGACAGTCAATTGAAAGGAGGAATTTGAATCATGGGTATTGGTTCCATTACTTTATATCGAATTGCAGCTTGAACGGCCTCAAACTCAAAATTTGAGCTGGAAATCGAGTTTAAAGACGCAGTCTCAAGGGTAGTGACTCAAGGGTAGTGTCTGAAATTTGATTCTAAGTCGCTAAATCAAAGGCTCATGAATGAAATCCGGGCAAGTTAAAGCATAACGGCATTAGCTTCTATCGATGGAACAGCTCCTGCCAATGAACGTGTAACCACAGGGTGGAGTACTTGTCAGTCATCAGCAGCTCTGGGACGTGATGACAAGGCTTACGGTATGAACGGAACACTGGTAGACCATAGAAACCTTCTATTTCCTCCACAGGCAAATATAGATGATGATCAAAACTGGATCAATTTCAAAAATAGTAGAGAAAAACGGTCGTCGCTTTCGCTGGCCTCAACGTCTCCAACTATGCAAATTCATTGCAGCTACATATAAAGCCAAATATCAGATACAGACGCGTTTATGTCTATAGAGCTGGTGTGAAATATTCCATTTGCATTGACTAAACTGCGTATCCTCAGTAAGCTACCTAATACAGCGATAGGGCAAACTAAATTTGTTCCGCTGCAAACTATCAAGCGAGGATGTGAAGTCGAAGTTAGACATACTTGGGGCCAACAGTTGGAGTCGAACACTCGCATGTTGATGGAGTCAGTGAATATGAAGCTACTTCGTTAAAATGACGGAGTTGGACACGACACTTTTGGGGTCCAAGAAGTCGGAGACTCGTGGACCCAGGAGCTGGTGTCGGACCTTGTTCACGCAACTAAGCAACACTCCTACTAAGCAGCAAATGCTTGAGCAGTCACATGTCTGGTTTATCCGCAACAGCCATACCAGTGCCATGATTTTGCAGCGCATACGGAAGAAGCGGCACAATGGGGGCGTGGCTCTTCCTCTGGTCTTGCGGCCCAAGCTTGGGCAATGCGACAAGGCAGCACTCGCCCATCTCTCATAACCAGGAGCATGAGTCAGCATTGGAGCACTGATGATGTTGCTAAAGACATGGCTGTATGAGGTGTTACGTCACGTCAAAATTATATACCTTCAACAACGTCTCCATTGTTTTGATAAGCCGTTATCCTTTTACCGGGCAAGCAAGTGACTATATCGGGTTACTTCCGCAATGCCTTTACAACGAAAGCTGTCTTGCAGCTGCCCAGTAAAGGGCGAACTGTATTACTTACAAAGGCAACTGCATTTGTTTATCACCTTTAATTAAGTTTAGTTTCGAGGCCAGTCTTTGGAGCTTTGGCCGTAGGATACAGAGTCAATTATCGACTAATTGGCGTTGTTGTTACTAACTGATACGAGGAGGCACAGTAAACAAGCACCAATTTATGGATACAGCGATGCCATGAGTTTACAAAATGATGAGTGAAAATAGCAACTACCGTAATAGCTACGGCAAAGCATACCTGGAGTGAGCTCAAAGACAAGCAGAGCGACAAGGTACGGAAACGTCCCTACAAACGATCATTGGGCATGGAAAGGGTAGGTAAGCTGATATACAAGAAGGACGGCAGAAATGCTCTTCCTCAGCACCTGAGAAGAAGCCTTTGAGAGCTAATGCTACAATATAAGAAGCAACTATCATAACGATGACATTAGGCCTGTGGTCTAACCTCTGTCTCCAGATAGCTCTCTTTCAATAGAAGCGTGTTAATTAAGCTGTTGAAAGGGTGCTTCACGAGCAGTCCTTTACCAAAATATCGGTGCAATTATAGCTGCAGAAATTCTAAAAACGAAAGAAGGCAACGGTCTCTAAGAAATCACTGAACTTGTTAATTTCCCATTGGGGCACTACGGCGGTGACCCTCAAGGGCTGGATGGGCGACTCGCATTGGTTCCTGTTCGTTATCTGCTTCAAACAGTATTTTAATATATCATTCTAGCGGAGCTCCCTACAGACCTATGTCTCGGCTGATGCAATTTAATGTAATGTAATTATAGCATTTGCCTAGCAAGAGAGAAATTTTAGCATCAAGTGTTTGGATCATCAATTGCTTTCGTCAGATCAAGGCAGCAAAGAAATTCTAATATCAAGGCAGTAAAGAAATTCTACTTAAAGAAAAGAAATTCCCTGCTTTTTCTCCATATTTACCACGCAGGGAGATATGTTTCCACATTCTACAAGCAACACACGTCAGTGACCAAACAATATCACCAGATGTGTAGCAGAACAAATCTACGGCTGCCACGTGGGGCGGGCGAGCAGCAGCCTGTCCCTTTCCGCCACGCGCTCTCGCTCTCTGGAAGCTTCTGCAGATCGCTTTGCTGACTCCCGTACCAGTCTATCCATGCGCTTCTGGAAAGTAAGTGCACCAATAAATCTGCCAAGCAATGCAAAATGTCAATAAAGTATGGGAGGAATAAGAAGATTAACCAGAGATCTGTGAAGTAAAAGAAACAGGTAAACGTAGGAGTTAGTGCTAACACTATCGACCACAGGGGCAGAACTGCGACTGATCACAGGTTTATGCCTCGAGGCAGGTGTTGCTACCTTGTTTTTGCTGGGGCCAGATCACTTGTCAATGACACGTTCCTACGAGTAAGTACCGTACATCGTTTGTAGCAGCTGAAGACAGCCATTAGATATCGTGGAAACAAAACCAATACAGATGGTTGATCTTCTGATATCCCATTTCTGAGTATCATCTATCTAAACAGTATATTTCAAATGTTAACTCTTCGTTTACTTGTGTGTGAGCTTATTTGCACAGGCTATTGTCTTAGATCGAGAGAAACTAGAGCATCATTGATGCAATTTCTGCAACATTAGGTGTCTGTTTTAAGCCGTTACTCCTTATACCTCAACACTGGGCCAATTACATGAGGCAAGGTTGGTCCAGCTTGCCTTCAGTGCTGCTTTTGATCGCGTGAATCACCGTCAGTTGCTTCATAAGCTAAGATTAATGGGTATTGGTGGTTCAATTTTAACGGTTATTAGTCAGTTTTGTCTGGTAGACGCCAATGTGTAGTTGTTGATGGTAAGAATAGTGAGTATTTGGATGTGGTTTCTGGTGTCCCACAAGGTAGTGTTCTGGGCCCTTTGTTGTTCATCATATATACATTGGACCTGTTTAATCTCGTTCATAATTTACCCTACTTGTTAGTTACGCTGATGATGTTACGTTTCTGGCTGTTTGCGAGAATCCTAGAAATAGGATGGTTTCAGAATCCATTCACCACGATTTGGAAGTGATTGATTCCTGGTGTTCTAGGTTGGGGATGAAGCTAAATGCTGGCAAGACTATGACCATGCTCGTATCTAGGTCACGCACAGTGAGACCTGCATTCCCCGCGCTCATACTGGATGGGGGGTGTCACTTCATGTGGTTAATGACTTGGTAATCTTAGGCATCAATTTTCAACCAAAAGACGTTTGAGCCCCCATCCGTTCGGTTGCCTGACGAGCATCGCAGAAAATCAGTCGTATGTGACGTGCTTGGAGGGTTTTAGGTTCGGTAGAGTTGACACGTCGGTGCTTTAATTGCTAGGTCCTTCCCTTTCTGGAATACTGCTCCTTAGTCTATGGTTCTACTGCTGATGGTCATCTGAGTTTGCAAGACAGAATGGTTCGTCGATGTGCGTTCATGCTGCATGGTGGTGTGCCTTGTGAACTGGTGCATCGTCGCCGAGTTGATAGGGTCTACTTTCTCTATAAAATATATAGGAAACATAATTGCCCTAGAAATCCACTGGCGGCTTTTCTTCTGGAGCCATTTGCTCGGGTGAGGCATACTCAGCGTGCTAGTGCTCTTCATGAGCTTACAGTGGAAAAGGTACGATGCCGTATAAGCCAGTATTCTCGTTCGTTATATCCCATCATAAGTAGAAGTTTGGAATGGTCTCAATGGCTCTGCGTTTGCTGGTGCGGGTATTGGAAGCTTTAACCCTTTGCCTCCTGAAATTTAGATAACATTTTTTTCACTTTTTTTGTTAAATTTATGAAAAATAGGTTAGTTAAACTCATATTTGAGAAAAAATTTAGTTTTACTTAAAACAAAAAACAGTATTTTTTTGCATCGGCTACAACAGATGCTATCAGTCAGTGTCTTAGGTAATTTACAAGATGCATAGCTTTTGTATAGGGAAAAATAGAGAGTGGCATCTGATGATGCCGTCAGGAGGCAAAGGGTTAAGCAGAGCTATTCTGTGATCTGTGATCTTCTCTCTTTTTTTTTCGCTTGCTGGGCTAGTTGCGTGGGGGTTTGTTTATCTTATAGAGTTCCTCCATTCTCACGTCGCCAGTCTAGTGTATTGTATGAATAATTATATGCTTACATTAATATAATCACTAGCGTACCCAACCGTAAAAAAAATGATGGCCCATAATTTGCAATAATTCATTACAGATTAAGCTTCCGTTAAATTTGTTTATAAAGCATGCGCTGCAACAGTTAAACTATAATATCAAACGAGGGGAGCGTTCGGTGCTGAGCAGCTCATCTTTTTCTTTCATTTCGTGTACAGTCCCTGGCCAAATTATTAGACGCACCTGCCTTTTTCCGCTCAATGTACAGTTGTGATGAAAAAAAAAAACATGAATTATAGGTTCACGTGCCTAAATCTAAATAATAAATGATTTGGAACAATAGACAGAAATAAATACACAGAACTAGGAGGAAATTACCTATATTTAGCAGTGTATGTCAGTTTTTGTACAGTAATCCTAAAATAAGGAAACCACAGGTATAGTCAATATTTATTTGTTCCGCCCTTGGCGGCTATTTAAGCTTCGATACGCCATGGTATACTACCTATTAAAGCATGCCGACACTGTCTCCTGCAGCCGTGTGTTATGATTCCACACCTGAAAAAGCTTTGCAGTGAGCTGCGTTTTCGATGTAATCATATCCTTTGCAATTTATTTTTTTCACCAGCTCCCAAACAGTTTCTATCGGGTTCATATCAGGTGAATTTCCCGGCCAAGGCAATAAAGGTACATTCTTTTAATCTAGAAAGGCTTTTACTGAGCGAGTGGTGTGGTAAGGAGCGCCATCTTGCATGAATATGAAAGATTCATTCTTCATTTGGAAACCAATCTCTTATCTGAGGAAGAAGCCTATCCTGCAAAACCATTTTGTATTGGTCCTGTTTCATCGTCCCCTGAACGACATACAGGCGTCAAGTGTCCTGTCTGCTTATAACTAGAGCCCGAATTTATTGCAGTTTCCGGCATAAGTGCAATAACTACAATGAGTGCAATAACTGCAATGAGAGTTATAAATGCAATATATTAGGCCGTATTCACGTGCCCCTCATTGTAACACGTTAACTCAAACTGATGGACGCGGCGCATTGATTTGAGAGAAGCAGCTGCAGCAAGCGCTGTAGACTGAAGAATGAAGCATGCCCCCCCTTTTTTTTAACGCGCTGCGTCATTAAAGTTCAGTAAACAGAACTTATAAATGCTAAATTTATCCTCTGCAACGTTCACAGTTAATGGACACGTCGGCAAAACATCTTTTTTATTTTCACTTTAATGATCAGAATCACTGTACAGTACTCCCGTTTAAGAGAAGAACAGTAGAAAACCTGAAAATGTTGTACGAACACGGACACCATCTTTGATTTAGTAGTCCAACTGATTGCTCTGTGCTGAGTTGTCTTCTGTTGGTTTATCAGGCTATAACTATTTTGAAGTTAGGCTATTCCTATCAAAATCAGTCTATAAGATTATGGGAGACAAATGTGACTTCAAGCCGACGCGAAATATAAGCGAAAATGTAAAGAAATGATACCATAACTGAACGCGCAGCGTCATTCATGTGAATGAAGCACACTTCTACGTGTGGACAGAGAAAAAAAAAACAGTTGCCACACAGCTCGTGTTCCATTTCATGATTGAACGCGTTACGATGAAGGACGTGTGAACTCATGGCACTTATTATCACTGCCACATGTCACAAGACTTCAAACGCCATGACAATTGATTCCCTTATCAATTATTGCTCCATGTACAGTATTTATTAGGGTAAAATATAATTGAGTTGAGCGCCTCTCAAAGTCTGACTATTAAATTATTAGAACCTTTTTCGTTCGGGGGAAAAATCATGGGAACAGGTAAAGCGGGATATTTGCAAGAATCATTCTCGCCATTGAGAAGAATTGTCAGTTAGCACAAGCGCAATGTATACCTACTGATAATTCGTATTTGGAACTGAAATAGGTGTCCGTTGATCCACTGACATGCTATTACCGTTTGCTATCCGACTTTTTTTCGGTCCTTTCATTTTTTTTTGCTGTAATTGCCTTTTCTTTGTTTCCTATTCCTTTAACTCCTATTGCTTAGGTGCAATAAGCGTAATTTTTAGGAGCTATAACTGCAATATTTTAAGCGCAATAAATCCGGGCTCTACTTACAACAGACCACATCATGACTGTCGTGGGAGGTTTAACTGTCTGCACAACACAGTCAGGATGATCATTTTCACCAGGGCGGCTCTGCACAAACTCAGATTTCTTCTCCAAAATTTTAACTGTGGCTCGTCACTGAAGCACACCCGAGAAAACAAGAAAGAAACCCGATGATGAGTATTTTTTCATGCATCAAAGTGGAAAATTCAGAGTGTAAACATGTTTTGTACAAAATATTCGGCCTTTGTATTAAAATTCGCTATTTTCTAGAAGTCTTAAGTTTTGTTCATGAGGTCTCTGACCTAGGTTAGATGTTTCACTTCCACAGTGTCAGTCATTGTTGGCTTCCGTGCTGGTCTGTAGGCATTGAACTGTAAATCTAATCACTTGCACCTCACAGTTCTTTCAGATGCATGAATATCACTGCTTCTCGGCAAACCGATCTCCGAGAAAAACTTTCTTCAAACAATGTTCTGATCTTTGTGTAAAAATAAACTTTCAACCGCATTTTCCCTACCACTGAGGGGCTATTTTTTGATCGGACTAAATTTTTATCTTCATTCGCACCAGGGTTGCGGAGTCGGAGGATTTGAGGGGGAGTCGGAGTCGGAATCTCACTTGCTCTAGGAGTCGGAATTTTTAGTCCGACTCCGGGATCCCATTTATAAACAAATATCATTTAATTTTAAATTTTCAGTCACAAATTAAAAAAAAAAAATGTAGCTTAATCATAGTAAATGTGGATATTTTTTTTTGCACATTCCTCTTTTACAGCTATAGCTACCATGTATTTTCCTATTCCATATGATGAGGCCATTGAGAAAACGTTGGGTAGAACTTTCACACCTTGTACATTATGTGAGGGGGCATGGGGGGGGGGGGCAAAATGATCAATTTTAAACAGATTGTTTTGAAATTTGCATGGTATATGTATTTTTGAAAAAGAAACACATTTTATGCTCCAACAAATTTTTTGGTTTAGGCCTTCCTTTTTCAGATATGTAATGGGAAATTATAAATATAGACTAACTGTAGATATGCATTTTTTCTAAGTTTCAAAGGAATAGAACTCAATGAGTTTTCATGATATAAAAAAGCAATGACAGTTTTGGAATCCTTGAAACAGTTTGGACATTAAATTGAGGACATCAGGATATTAAAAAAAAATGGGTACAAATTTTGCACCTTGTACATTAAGTGAGAAGGGGGGGGGCAAAAATACTCAATTTTTTAATGATTGTTCTGAAATTTGCATGGTGTATGTGTTTTTGAAAAAAAGAAACACATTTTACTCCCACAATTTTTTTTAGTGAGGCCTTAGTTTTTGAGATAATGGAAATATATATGAATATATACCCATGCATTTTTTCTAAATTTCAAAGAAATCAAACTCAATGAGTTTTCATGCTACAATAAAAACTGACAATTTTAGAATCCTTGAAGCATTCCTAAGAAAACTATACAGCAGGATTTTTCATTTCAGCCCTTTTTTCAATGCAGCCCAAAACCAATTTTCCCCCTATATTTTAGTTAGATAGTGATTGGACAGAATAGAAAATGGAGAGGCCAGCTCAGTAGTTTTGTCAAGAATGTTTCAAAGATTCCAAAACCGTCATTGTTTTATTATAGCATGAATACTCATTGAGTACTATTCCTTTGAAATTTAGAAAATATGCATAGGTATATCTTTATACTGTATATACTTCCATTATCTCAAAAACTAAGGCCTAAATCAAAGAAATTGTAGGAGTAAAATGTGTTTCTTTTTCAAAAATACATACACTATGTGAATTTCAGAACAATCGGTAGAAAATTGAGTATTTTGCCCCCCCCCCTCACATAATGTACCAGGTGCATTAGTTTTACCAAAATTTGTTTACCGTCCTATGCCCTCACTTTAATATCCCAAATGATGCAAAATATCATTGTATATGTACAATACACCTAGCATCTTTAACTTGATATATGTTTATACTAGCGAAAATTATTTGGACATGTTTTATGTTTACATCAAATATCTACTAGTTGGACCTAGGAGTCGGGCGTCAGAAGTCGGAAATTCTGGAGGGCCAGGAGTCAGAGTCGGACCTTGAACCCTCCGACTCCGCAACCCTGATTCGCACAACAGACGAATCGGAGACTAACAATCTCCAAGAAACTCTATGATTAGAACAACTTCCGGTGCTGAACAGAATATTTATCTCTGCAGTCTTTCGAGGGGGCAAACCCCTTGTTTTACACATAATTACTGCAAGTAACTCACAAAACTGAACAGTTGAAATACAAGGAAGGTGCAATTGAAAAACTTAAAACTCAAACCCATGAAATCAAACTTAGAAAAGCATATAAAATTGCATATCAAAGATAAGCGCGCAAAACACATTTTCACTCGTTTATGGTCACAGCGCTGTTGAGCCCATGAACAATGCATTTGTTTCAAGGTCGTAGGCATAGACGCATATATTTTCATTAGAGATAGATTGCTGACAATATTTCATCATGTATACAAAGGAAAGTTCTGTCAGACTTGATCCCTGGTCCTCAATAGTCAAAAAATAAAGGAAAAGCAAGGTGCGTCTAATAATTTGGCCAGGGACTGTATATGTGCTGCAATGAAATAATTAGGTACAGGAATGCAATCCTCCATATTCACTGCAGTTCTACTGCGCTCCAAAGAATATTCTACATTTTGTTCCATTGCTCTGTTTATCTTCTTAATTTGCACATCGTGAACCCATAGCAAATTAACTTTTGAAGTGAGAATGAAGTAAAAATCAGGATCCATAAGAATGTTATGAATACTTCCGACGTCCACGTGGTCTGGATTTAAAAACGATACAAAAAGGGCAACCTGGTCCAACTTTCACCAGTCTGTTTTCTGCAGAGCTCGGCATGATCACCGCCGAATTCTCCAGATGGTCTTACTTTGCCTAGCTTTTTATCAGAACGAGACACAAAAGGTACAAATATAGGAACACACGTAAGAGTTTACTATTATTTATCTATCTATATATTAATACGCTTGTATCTACGTGTGTGTGTCACGCTCTTCACAAATAGATGGGCGTAAATTAGAGACTTCATTTCACCCGTATCATATCAACGCTTTCGTTTTTCTTTACAAAAATTTACTCGCTTTGCTGGTAGCGGATGGCATTTCTCATAGGGTCTGAGGCGTAGCCAAGATACGCCCTGGATCAAGAAAACTGGTAGTATTTGCAACTCTGCTCTGAATACATTTGTCGAAGAGTATATCCTGGTGGGAGAGCATCAGCAAGTACAGTGCGATATTTGAGAAAATGCAATGACATCTTAAAAACAAAAGAACACTCTCCAGCGAATGTAACAATTGACCCAATCTATTTTCGTTTATTGTATACTGCTTGGTATTGCATTAAACAAAGCAAGAAAATGATGGGTTGTTAATCAGCAATATTCACGGGTTCCGAAATGGTCAGACAAAATCGGATACGCCGACAAAAAAATAGAAAGTGTAACCTTATGGCGGGCTAGATTATCGGTAAACTGTGGGAAACGGGGCTTTAAAAAAATGTGTGCAAATAAAAGGACAGCATTGCAAGCAGTACCGTCGTGTATCTATGTTTTTGTCAAGGCACAAGTGCGAATTCTCTGCTGAGAGAACAAATGAGTGATACATTTTATAAAGTGAGAGCATTAACAAATCGTCGAATTCTTACGGGTCACCCACACTTCACGTTAGAGACGGAATGCCTAACGATAAACAGGGTTAAGAGGCTGATGTTTGTTCAGACACGCAAACCCCCCCCCCCTCTGTCTTATTAGTTGCGGGGGGCAATTTTCAAGGTCAGTTATTGCTATACTAGTTAAGTTCGAAGCGCTACCTCAAATTCAATAAGGTGATGAAAACGTTCTCTAATCGTGTATGTCACGCTCTTCACTAACAGATAGAAGGAAATTAGAGTGTCCCGAGGTACTCTTGGATACGGCCCGGGAAGGGATCAAAGGAAGAAATAGTCAAGTTTATATTTCAGCTTCTA
>LQNS02278143.1:56509-70595 GCA_001587735.2 Parhyale hawaiensis | reverse complement strand
CCCCAGGGGGTTTGTGTAGGTTACCTTAGCCATTAGCTAGGCCTTCGGGACGGCTGTCTTTCGTGCCCACTTTGCTTCCTTCCCATCTTTTACTCCTACTGATCTTTCTTCTATCTATTCTTAGTCTTCTTTCCCGGCTTGCTGTTCCCATGCGCGTTGATTCTGTGTGGGAACACCCTCGTGCATGGGTTCCACGTATCTATCGTCACACTATGTGTCCCTTGCTTCTTCCTCTATTAGATCGCCGTTGCTGTGGAGACGGAGACTTAAATTACTCAATATAATAATAATCCCGTCCGGGCTACTTGCCGTGTCTTAGTAGTCAGCAACTGATGCAAGTCATTACTACGCCCATAGGCCTGTGGTTCAGCCCAGAATGCGAGTACACGAGGCAGTGCATCGCGGTGTCTCAGAAGCACGTCTCAGGCTCTGTCTCATTGAAACTCTACAAAGGAAGTGGTAAGTCACAACACTGACGCTAGGCGGCGGTGACTCAGCAAATTGCACGAAGGCAGTTTGAAGTTTGTTTCCAATCCGTGTATTGAGGATACGTTAGTTCATATATGCATGACTGCATGTATCTAGCTACAATAGAACATCCCATATAATGATACACACTGTTAGGGTAACATGTCTAGTACCCATTCACCATGCTAGGAGTCGTCCACTTGGCCCAAAAAACTTCCTGTGTGAAAACTAGCAGTGCTAGAAAGCCGTACATAGGCTTAAACTGTAGGCTAAAAGTGCCGCACCATCCATGAAAATGACGGGCGTAAAAAATAAAACAATAAAAAATGGCGGTGATTTTCACATTTCTTCACCAAAAACATGAAATAATGTGAAAACCACCACCATTTTTTATTGTTTTAATTTTTGGCCCGTCTCTTTTAGGGATGGTGCGGCACTACTTAGCCTACAGTTTAATCCTATGTACGGCTATCTAGCACTGCCAGTTTTCACACAGGAAGTTTTTTTAGGGCCAAGTGGACGACTACTAGCGTGGTGAATGTTTACTTGACATGTTTCCCTAATAATGAATGCAGGAGACCCTTACCTTACGGAAGTGGTCACACTTGCAGAGCTGGGACTACCGATTGAAATTCGGTATTTTGGTAGTACCGGCGGCAATTTTATTTACTGAAATACCAAATCTTTTCTTGAATCTTCTACCGATACCGAATGACTTGCTTCGGTACATTTGAAATTCCCGGGCTAACAAAAGAAGCTTTTTAGCCCTATATGACCCACCGTCTTTCCTAAAAGACCTTAAGAAAACCCATTGATTTTCGCTCAGTTCAGCCTTTTCACGCTGTATCACACTCAATTGAAGAGAAGAGATACTGCACTGTGAGAATTGGGCGTAGTGTGTCATAAAGCTTCGCTCACTCAAGTGTCACGCCCTTCCGAACTTAGTACAGCGTGAACTACCAGTGAGTGATCCTACACTCCGCGTATTTCTGTTAATTTCTTTGCAAATTGGGAATATAGAGTGCCACAATAATTCATGTTCGTGTAAAAACGTTTCAGCATTCTTTCGAAGAAAACTTATAAAAAAAACTTTGTTCTATGAAGTGATACGAGTAAATTTTCTAGTGTCCTTCGTGTAATGCAATGGGCTGTTTCGCCAAAACTTTCATGTAATCAATGGATGCACCAAGATACTATATTACCTCGCCCACATGCCGCATTGCAGGAGTTGTTGCAAAAGAAACAGCTAGGTGCCGATGATGATGATGTTGAAGATACTGCTATTACAATTGAACTAGGTGAGTCTATAACAAACTTCATTTATCTTGATTTATGAATTCATTATTTGATATGAATAAGTATGAGCAATGCATTAGCACATATTTGGGGAGTTCTGGGACATTCTTACAGATTTATTCTGTTGACACTAATATTACCTTTTTGTAGAATAACTTTACTCACAAAGCTTCAATATTGTGTTTACCTATGTGTGTACATTTCAAATATTATAAAGTTTATTTATGAATTATCATTACATATAAATAACTATAAGCGATGCTGCCGATGCATCAGCACGTTTCTGATGAGTTCTGGAAAATTATTGCAGATTGCATCACCCTTCATGACCGGTGGGCATGTTTCCTCTGTTTTATAAGCAGCTTGCTGGCGTTTTTAACCCTAAGCTAGCAGTGATCTTTGATCTTTCGGCGCCTGATACGGTTAGAAAATTTTCCCCCTTGTTGGCATAATGGGAATATTAATCTCATTCTCGAGGGTTCAGTGTCGCCCCATATGTTGCCAACTACCGGCCCATTACGCTGATGCCCATTTTATCGAAAGTGTTTGTTTGAGAAATTGGTTGGGTTTATGGGTTATGGGTTATGGGTTATGGGTTTGCTGCCTGCTGATCAATTTACGTATAGAACTAGTTTGGATTGTTGTAACGCTTTGTTGTCAGTGCCACACTATTTACAGTCTGCGCAGGATTATCGGTCTGAGGCACGCATTGTACAGTTAGATTTTAGCTCTGCGTTTGACAGGGTCAACCACAGGGGTCTATTTTATAAGCTGAAGTCGGTTGGTGCGGGTGGTAGGGTTATGTCAGTCATTCATGATTTTGTTTTTGAGTGAACGCAGAGTCTCTCTATTGACTGCTTTTTCAGTGCCTCAGTGACGGTGGAGTCTGGCCTCCCTCAGGGTAGCGTGCTTGGCCCGTTGTTATACGACGATTCAACTTTGATAGCAATGATACCTGCTTTCCGCATGCGTAACGCTGTCGCCCAGTCTCTGAATAGGAATTTGTCACTCATTGGTACATAGTGCTCGGCCTGGAGTATGAAGCTGAATGTCAGTAAGACCAAGTCTATGGTCGTCAGTCGGTCTCGGACACTTGTGCCGCAGCATCCACATCTGTAGATAGATAGCACTTTGCTTCAGGGGTCTAGCTCCATGGAGATTCTTGGTGTTGTCTTTGATAAGCTTACTTTTCAGTCGAATATTAGGCGACTGGTGCCGCGTGCTTCCTTCCCCTGCCTCCTGCGTAAGGTGAATCTGTGTTTGGTGGCAGTGAGGTTGTCCGCAGATGCTTTCATGTTTTTTTCTGCCTGTGTAAGAGTAATGCTCACCGATCTGGGCTTCAGCAGCTGACAGCTATTTACGTCTGTTGGACCGACTTATAAGTTCGGCCAGCAGGCTGTGCGCAGATAATGATCTGGTGAAACTGTCCCACAGGAGAGAAGGTGGCCGACACCTGTATGTTTTATAAGATGTACAATAATGAGAGGCACTGACCTTGGAGCGCAACGTGGCAGCTAGATGAGCTTTATGTCGACAAATGCTCAGTAATGTACGTAGGGCTTGTGAACTCTTCAACCCCATTGAAAATGAATGGGGCAAAATTGGCTCCTGTCACCCAACAACGTGACTTAGGAATCACAATTACAAACAAACTACAGCACAGTGAGCAAGTTGACATGAGTGTGAAAATGGCGAGCAGAGTACTCGGATTCATTACCAGAAATTTTGAATAAAAGTCCAAGGACATCATCGTTCCCCTGTACAAGGTATTAGCGCGGCCACACTTAGAGTTTGCTGTTCAGTTCTGGTCGCCACATCTCTGTAAAGATATCGATAACATGGAAAGAGTCCAACGCAGAGCAACAAAATTGATACCTCAGCTGCGAAACAAGCCGTATGAATGTCACCTAAAAGAACTGGGTCTGATCTCTCTCGAGCAAAGATGACTCAGATGGCAACTAATAGAAACATTTAAGTATTTGAATGGCTTCAACGACGTACCTACAACGGGACTTTTTGAAAGAGACCTCAATGATCGCTTGAGAAACAATGGTCAAAAACTCAAGCACAAAACTCGAAGAACGACCTTAAGTCAGCAGTTCTTTCCGTATTTCATAGTCAGCATTTGGAATAGACTTCCTTCCGACGTTGTTAGTGCGGAATCTGTCAACGCGTTTAAAAATCGTTTTGACATACATTGGGAGAGACACCCCTCACAGCTAAGAATTCCTTCTCCGGGAGTCGCACACTTTTAACGGCCAAAGCCTCTGAGGCTTCCTAAATCCGTCTTCTTCTCTCCTCCGCTCCAACTGTACGGTCTAACACCTTTAACTCCTCATATCAGCGGCTATTGACCATGGTTGAGTGCATTCAAGATCGTTTCTTTTGCTGAGACTCTTCTCCTTCCTCTTCTTTTTTCCTTCTCTTTTCCACAGTCTTTTATATCCTACTAACATAATGGCAATAGCTCATAGAGGGCCGGGCAAGTTCGGTGCCTCTTTGAGAATGGGCCTGTTGATTCGTCTACTGCCGCATCTCTAATCTAATCTTGTATTCTTCTGTCCCGGCCCTCAAAGTCTCTAGAAGAAGGAGAATTACACGTACTGCGGTCGGTCCGCACTCTTTCACGTCGGTGAGTGTTAGGTGCCGAACTAATCAGTTCGGTCGGTGCTCCGTTAGGGTTTGGAACTCATTGCCGGCGTCTGCCTTCGGTCGTGTTGGCCTGCAGGCGTTTAAGTCAGCTGTAAATGGCTGTCTGTTGGAGTTCCTTTAGCAACATTTCGGGCTTCCCGGTGTTGCAAAGTGCTTCATTTGGGTTATGCTTCCTGTCCGTGGGGGCCCCGGCCCGAATTATTTTATAATAATACCGAACCAAATACCGAATCAATCGGTGCATTTTTTTTAAATACCGAAATGCCAAACCGAATGCCCCGTTCTTTAACTACCGAATACCGATACGGCGATACAGAAAAAATACCGAATTACAGCTCTGCACACTTACTATATATAGAATCATTATGTATATATATAGTTATGTGCCGTAATCCAACAAGTTTAGTTATCGTGAAATTTTACAATTTTCTAGAAAACTGATTACTAAAATCGGTGTTAAGAGATACACTCGGCTCGGCCTGCTAAATGACATTAAAAGCATTAACGTGTTAATTGAAGATAAATTTCAGCCTCTTTCGCCCCGGAACCACCGTTGAAGGACAGATTCTTTACATAAGTCTCAAGTCGTAGAAGTTTTTACTAGCGCTTCAGTGGCACACTGCCTATATCGCGCCGAACTATTCCTGTGTTTAACCAAAGGCTCGTGCGTCGACTAGAGCGTGTTTTAAATTGTCAATGATTTTTGTTTCGGCTTTTCTGCCGGTAGGTCTCAGAGTGGTCAGTGCGCTACTGACAGGAAAAAGGCGCAATTTGAGCATCTCCAACCATCGGGCGCGGCTGACCGCTGTCGCTCAGTTACGCCGCACAGGGGAAGGAAACGAAATACAAGAAAGTAGAAGTCAAGCGGGAGTAGGTCAGCCACCTCGATCCGCAGCCCACCTCTCGAAACAGAAGGGGAAGTATTGAGAGCCTACCTAACTTTACAAAACTAACCTCGTCAGCAGGAGCTGCGGCCCGATGCCACGTCCCTTGTGGAGATGGCACTCGGGACCCTTGGGTGCGGGATGCCCAATATGCCCCGAAGGCACATATGTCTCAAGTAGAACATTTAATCTGCCAGGCTGAAGTGACAACGTGATAATGACACCTTACAAAAGGCATTTAGTATCTTCTAACGGAAAATCCTGGAGTTGTTTTGTGTTTTCTCCGTTTCTAGGGTGACAGTATCGCACAAATGGATGGCAGTATAAAAGGAGGATCTCTTGTACTTGTCAGGAGGAAGCCACTTAAGGTCTCTTTGTGACTCATTCGTGAAGAAAACAGTTGCTTCACTTAATGGATCCCTCAGGGGTATACAGTAAAGTACCACATACTGTAACGCATCTTTTTGTACTCGCACTGGACGGTTAACCCGCCGGAGATCTCGCCCGACGAGGCGGTCCTCTCCCGAGCGGCCCGTTCCACTCTGTCACAGTTGCGCTCGGGTTTCTGCTCTGCCTTGATGTCATACCGGCATAGGATCGGACTGGCGGATTCCNCCTCTCTATGGGACAGCCCTCTATCTGTGCATGACTTCTTGTCTTCCCTGCCTTCCTTCTCATACCTTCCGCCACACGCCCGACCCCCTCCGGAGCCGCCCCCTACGTAACTACAACAACAACAACAACACGATCTAAGACTGTTTTATAGCCATCCCTGAAAATCATAGAAAACGTGAGTTAAGGGTAAAATGAAGTATTCTAAAAACTCTGCTTTAAATGTTTACTTCAAATAGTATTTCATGCAAATCTTAGGGACGTACCAAGTGCATGCATTACATAAACGTAAACATATTCTGCCACAGAGTGTGCAAATTTAATGTAATGCTCTTCGTACATGGTTTGACCAATCATTGGGTGCAAAACAGTATCTTGAATTTATCAATAAATGTTAGGTTATCATAGATGCCGCAAAGATGAAATATTCTTAAAAATCAGTACCGCAGAAAACATCAAGGAAGGACTATCAATATTTCTTAACAATTCGCGCTATATGAATCGAGTTGTGTGAATTCCTCAAACCAATTTCCTGTCGCGTAGTGAGAATATCACGCTATGTGGTACTTTTCTGTAGTTTGGCGGGCGCTTCCCCGGTCACAATATGTTGTACAGGTGGTAGGCCTCACTCACCCAAGGGCTGTCCCGAATGCGAGTTTAGTATTTAGGTACGATCTGCATACTTTAATTTTTTGCCAGTAGCAGGGCGCTGGCCCCTTGAGACCGTATAGAGCTCATCCGACTTCCCAAAAAACTTGAGACTTTCTGGTAGAAAAGCTGAGAAAAAATAACTGAAAATTCGGCTCCATGCGACTAGTACTGCTGCGCCAGTAGCCCTACTAGTTACTACTACTACAACTACTCCCGCTTCGCTTAATGAGTGTTTCATGTAAGGAATGAATTCTGCTCGTTAAGTGAGATATCAGCGTGTAGTACTCACTGGACAACAACACTCGCATGTGATTACGCAGGATGCAGCGGTCCCAGTTGTTGTTGTTGTTGTTACGTCAGGTTTAAGGAGGTCTTTGGGTACATGCCCATCTGCCTCCAGGCTTCTATTATTATAATTGATCTTTACACTTTGCTTTATCAAATCTGCAAATTTTTCTGAAACAGAAGAAAAACACACACAAACGCAAAAACCCGAACAAGCGGAACTCCAGAACATGACTATATATAGAAGCATATGAAAGGAGCAGGGGAAGTTTTCTCAACCTTTATTTTCAGAGGTAGCACTATGTCAAGGTTTCTGTTTTGGTTTTTCTGAGTTTCATGAGAGATCATAAAGTAAGCGGTCCCAGTTATGCTGAGGCTGTATGGTAACAACAGGTCTCGCGGTCATATCAGGCTTAACTATCTTCCCAAACGTCTGTTTACAACCCGCATCACTGCTGATGCCATTTCTCTTATTACTGACCCTTGCTTTACCAAACACTCGCAATCTATCCGTAACAACCGTTCCTTTTCTTAGCAAAACTGCGGGCTCTACCCCTATACCTACCAGTGAGTGCCTCAATTCCTCTCCACAGCTCAGGTGCTGAGGCGGCAAGGAGCGGATGGCTGCTCGCTCTACAACACAACTCTCGTGTCTATGGATGAGCAGGGAGACTACGAGCCAACAGATGCAAGTGGCTTTATTGCCATCCACGCTCTGCGGCTTAGAGAATACCGCAAACATCGAGCATCCTGCCAACATTAATAGCAGCGGCCAGCAGATCCTGGGAGTAATAATAACGGGAGAACCAGATAGACATATAAGAAAAACAACGCTCGTGAAATGACGTTTTTCTGGACCAAGCAGCTGCAGTGCTTGCGGCTCGTTTTCGTGTATATATTATTTTTTTTAGCGTATACCGTATATACACATGTTACCTATAAAATACAGTCAGGAATTATAAGTACTACGTTTTATAAGACAAGCATAGATAGAGCACTTCGATATTGATAATACCCACAACAGCAGCATGCCATGCGGGTCTCACTTCCTTGCTAAAGGTCCCGAGTTCTAGTGACATGCCTGACAAGAGATCTTTGAGGCGTCCGGAGTGCTGAGTTGGCAGTTGTCTGGTATGCGCAACTGGGTGGGGGCACCTGCCTGACCATGAATGAGAGGGTAGGGGGGCTCGGGTAGTTGAACCTTCCGTTTCGGCGGCATAGTTCTTAGCGACCCGTGGTCGGCGGTGGCTCAACTTACTCTTTTAGGGCCAGTTAGCCTATATCTGCAACACAAACCAGCGTGCGTGGGTTTCCCAGGGGAGGGTACAGTCAAAGTTGACTTTACCTTTATATCCATAATGTGGAGCGTGTGCGGCAACTACTGGGTCCGAAAAACGTCATCTCACGCGCGTTCTTTTTCTTTGTGAGTATCTCTGGTTAATATTCGAGAGTAGTGAACACATTTCGTAAAATTTGAGATAGGTCTACAAAATTATGTCCGTAGAAGTCGCGAGTTACGTGTATTCTTAAATGACCATCGTTACGGCAGCAGCAGCAGATAGTGCAATGTGTCGAGTGATACAAGACAAGAATGAAGAGAAGCGTATATACAGAGCGTCCCGGAATTCTTTAACTAATTTTAACCGTCAGTCCCTTACAATGAAGTAAGCATATGTTACTCAATCGAGATATGTTCGAAAGCATTGCCTCTAGAAGTTACAGAGAGTTAAAATTTCTGAAGAGCGATTTACTGTACTGGCAGGTAAGTGGAAATTCAATATCACAATATGACTATATTCATGATTACACGGTTTAAATGAAGTTAGACAGTTACAGTACATGTTCAAAATGAAGCCCGTCGGCTTCGATACGCGCGTGAAAGGGCAAGTGGAGTGATTACCGAACCCGTGCAAAGATACCAGGAGATATACTAATTCTGGCACAGATTTCAATAATCCTACCTAGAAATTTTACGGACTGAACTGGCGTTTTTAGACTAAGCTCGTTAGATGTCTCCAAAGGAAGAAATCAAGAGGCGCCATGTCATGAGACCGTGGCGAGATATCTTTCCACATTCTGGCTGATCAAGTAGAAATACAGTTCCCCATGCAGTAAATAAAGTGCACATCTGTGAGTTCACTTTTCCATAGGACCATTGTCATCTGTACTTAGATACGCTGCCGTCAACTGCTCACTGCAAACAAGCTCCAGAAGTGCAACGCTTTCCTAGCTGTAAAGTTGTCCGCCAGTGTAGTACATCGCACTTCTTAAATTTTAATCTTCGTGACTCTTGAACGAAACCGTGTCGCACACGCCTCTAGCGAGTGAAATGTGGTTATTTCATTGTGAGGAGTAGCAAGTATATTAAATATTTTGTTTAACCTCCGTAGCCGCAACTCAAGCATTTCTAGAGAAACTACTTGTGCAGTATTCGCATACCGCATATTGGGTAGGCGTGGTGGCCACGTGCGCTACTACGGGAGGGAAACAAGGCGCAAAGTATAGTAGGAGACACTCAAGTGGTCGGCCCCTTTTGTGTCCTTCCACACGAGAGAGACTAGAGATGTCCCGCGTACCAGGTCGGCTATCTCTATCGACAGCCCACCACACGGGAGAGAAAAAGGAAAGCGGACAACCTACCTAACTTTNAAGTGGTCGGCCCCTTTTGTGTCCTTCCACACGAGAGAGACTAGAGATGTCCCGCGTACCAGGTCGGCTATCTCTATCGACAGCCCACCACACGGGAGAGAAAAAGGAAAGCGGACAACCTACCTAACTTTAGAAAACTAACGTCAGGAGGAACTGCGGCCAGATGCTACATCCCCCGCGGAGAAGGCACTCGGGACCCTTGGGTGCGTGATGGCCAAACATTTTGTGGCAGGGAAAGGGCCCGCCAGAATATGCCTCCGAGGGCAAGGAGTAGCAAGTTATAATTTGTTCAAAGAAGTCTGGGACACACATTGGTCGAGAAGCAGTTTACTTCTGGGATGAAGCCAGGTTCGCATTAGGGAGTTTCGCTGCGCTATCACTATAGAGCCAACTCAACTAATCGAATTACGCTGCCATGGTACGCCTTCAGTTGGCGTATTATTTAACTGTCCAAAAAGTGATTGATAATCTCGGCCACTGCTGCAATCTTTACGTGTCAGAGGAAGTGTCACTGGTGAATTTTCGACTGAACTCTAATTTGAGGGAGTTGAAACTTGCAAAGATATATATTGAAGCACAATTCCGTTGGTAGCGCCAACTAAAGTCGCTAGTGTGAAACCAGCTTTTCAACTTTATTATTATTTTTTTCAACTAGATTTGGCGATTGTTAATGCGATGACAGTTTTTTTCCATCAGCTCCCACTTAGAATTGACCACGGGCAGTTTTTTATCGTACATGTGATTATCCTGCAGAACGCGCATCGGAAGCACTTAGAGACGCTAAAATTAATGTTATACCTAATAGAATGGCAATCTGCATCTAAAGAACTTGACATGACAGGAAGTTTCAGCTACAGATTAAAAAAATCAGCGTTCAGTAGTCACATTAAAAGCAGCTAAGCTCGAAACAAAACTGAGAATTAACATCGTGTTATAGTCCACTGCTTACAGTATGAGTTGACATTTCTCACGCCCTGAATACAGTCAAGACTTCTCCAGAATTACTGTATTTTTCTCATTTGCATGGACATAAAAACACTCAATATTTATACGTGTATTAGAGCAAACGGCAAAAGTGGGCGAAGTATATGGAATTCCTTAAAAGAACAACAACAAATTTCATATAAATTCCGTAATTACGAACACATAACACCAACGCATTAGCCATAAGTAACAAAAAAAAACTTAGTATTTACAGCAACGTACATTTAGCCCGTATCCCCTATATTTACTCCATATGACAAGTTTTACTCTCAATATGCAGCACGTTCGCCGAGTTGGAGTTGTCTTTGGAAGGAAAGAATTTCCACAGTCCGGAAAAATAGTAATTTGCAGTCCGTTGTTAAAGGACTGGTAAAAATGGCGAACTTTTACAGTTGTAATTAAATAAACACGAGAAACTATAAGACGTTCAACCATACTGTATCGAAGTCTTTATTTCCTTAAAAATTACACTGGGACAATTATCCTCATTTTACTCAGCGATTGTAACGTCATGTGGCTGTCAGCGCTGAAGCAAAACAATAACTAGAGCGCCTCACGGCATAAGACCATCACCCGCGGTGGGGGGCAACTTCGACGAAGTCGTTTTTCATGGCCAGCTAATCCTAGTTTTTTGGCAGGAGTCACATCGAGGGCAAACCACCAGATTCTCTGCAAAAAAAAATCCGAACATTGCTCAACTCCTTCCACCATTTATTGGGAGGATAGACATTTACAAATATATATATCCGGGTGTTGCAAAAAAAACTCTGCCAAACTTTCACAGGTGATAGGGACACTCAAAACAAACACTTTTTTCACGAATACCAAAAATTTCAAAACTTGTTCGCTTCCGAGATATTGACATGTGTAACGTTTAGGGTAATCTTACAAATAGTAAATGTCTTTACATTAATCCTAGTATTACCTTTGAATCTGACAATACAGCAGTTGCGTACGTTATGGCAACACTGTGTTTACAAATTACTTTACCGGACCGGCGAAATGGTCCAGTAACATGGCCTGCTAGATCTCTCGACCTCAATCCACTGGATTACTTTTTCTGGGGCCACATGAAAACTTTGGTGAACGGCACTCCTCTGCAGTCAGAATTTGATGTTGTTGCCAGCGGCTAAGACGTTTCATAGGAATAGTACTAACGAAAACTCACAATATGTGGTCTTACCTCCTAGAAAGATGTAAAGGGCTAGGACTTATTTTCGTGGATACCAAAAGTGAACACGCAATAGGAGTAATATGCACAACAGATATATGTAAATGTAGCAGCAGGTACGACAATTAGTAGAGGCGGAGATGGTACAGCCACCTAACCATTATACACAGCTGACACAAATTAACACAGTCATCAATGCGCACAACTGGTAAAGTTACAAATGTAGAAGTTTAAGCTTTATTCGGTTTTCAATCACAAGCAGGAAAATTATATTAGGTCTGAAATAATGGCACGTAGTTCTGGTCACATGCTAGTCGGCAGTCAGTCTTTTCATTTTTACACTTGCATTTTTGTAAGACGCATCGCGTACTGTGCGGAACTTTCCACTGCAACGCCTTGTGAGTCGGGAGGCGATAAATATAACGTTGGATAGGGTGAGAGCTAGATGAAGTTTAAACTCCGTAGTAAGCAGTAGATGAGCGGTTCTCCATAGACCTTTCCTCCCAGCGGTTAGCTTGCCCGCTGCGGCCTGCCCTTACTCCAGTTCAATTAACTGGGCACTTGTTCACTGAGTGGCCTTTGGTTTTTCGGTTCGGCAAGTAATTACTGCAGCCAGAGGAGTTCCAACGTGAGTAAAGCGAGAAGACTTACTCTATCTTCCGCTAATCCTCGTATTACCAGCCACATTTCGTTGTTCATATTTGGCGTTAGCTACTCTACTTTATTATTGTCGCGGATAAATCGTTAATCGTAACAGAACGGAAGAGTTTACTCTGTCGTGCCGCGTGGCCTCATGGACTGCATACCAGCTTTATCAATGAAGAATTATAAGTGTTGTGTATCGATAAAGTAGCTGTCAATAAGCGCGTACTTTCCTTATCTTAGTGTGTCCGCACGTCGTTTATTGTACTTAACGTAGTGTTTAGGTTTCATTAGTGGCTTGTGCGTATCAAGTAATTAGCAGCACATCTGTTGCTGGCAATTAGTGATGTGCAAGCCACAGACACCGACGCACGATGAATATAAATTAACGGTAGCGTAATCTACCACCCCGAGAACTGGGTGCGGCGACCTAGTAATACTTTCTATTTTATTTCAAGTCTTTTATTTAAATTATTCGGCGTATCCCTGATGCCTTCCCAGTAGCTACCGCTAGGTGCACCTCTATCCACAATTCTTGCTTAGGAGTAATGCCAAGTAACTTGTATTATTGCTCTCAGTAACAGGGCCAACGTGCGAATATTTCCATGCATTTCATTTAGTGGCTGTAGCAGACCAGAATTGTACATCAGGGTCATCCCATTGGGAAAATAACCCTGGCTAAGTTCACTTATAATAATTTCTACTGTTCCACACATATACAGTAAATACATAAAGGTTTAGCATACGGCAGCAACAGATTCATGGTCCATGATTCCAAACAGAATAACTACAGCCAGCATCAGAACAGTACTACCAACAATAACAATAAATCTTTTGGACGGATATGCTAAATAACTACGTATTAGTGCTGCTGTATTACTTTTGTTACAAAAATAGCCCTGAAGCCAACTACAGGACGATCACGATAAAATGCACTGCACAAATGCCATTAATTTCAGCAAAACTTTAGTTAACTAACTTCACCTTAAAAATAATTTATCGAGTCTTCATCACTGTCATTAATAATTAGCACAGAAATTTCACAGAAGTGAAAAATTCATTGCATTTCTCACAGCTGCATCTCACTCTGCTCTGGTTTACGACAGTAGCAGGAATGGATTAACGCACCTTTTTACAACACAACTGCTGATCTTTCTATTGCACTTGATATGATCAAATTGTGATAACTTGTCCATTCAAAAAGGAACGTCTAATCGCATAGTTCACAATAAAATGCTAACAATGTTACTGAATTTCTTTCACAGCAGTGAGAATGAATGGCAATAGCCGGGCGTTCAAGTATCACCGACTGGGATAGTCAATTGAAAGGAGGAATTTGAATCCTGGGTATTGGTTCCATTACTTTATATCGAATTACAGCTTGAACGGCCTCAAACTCAAAATTTGAGCTGGAAATCGAGTTTTAAAGACGCAGTCTCAAGGGTAGTGAGTTTGCGATCAATGTCTGAAATTTGATTCTAAGTCGCTACATCAAAGGCTCATGAATGAAATCCGGGCAAGTTAAAGCATCATGGCATTAGCTTCTATCGATGGAACAGCTCCTGCCAATGAGCGTGAAACCACAGGGTGGAGTACTTGTCAGTCATCAGCAGCTCTGGGACGTGATGACGAGGCTTACGGTATCAACGGAACACTGGTAGACCACAGAAACCTTCTATTTCCTCCACAGGCAAATATAGATGATGATCAAAACTGGATCAATTTCAAAAATAGTAGAGAAAAACGGTCGTCGCTTTCGCTGGCCTCAACGTCTCCAACTATGCAAATTCAT
>LQNS02278142.1:3267733-3284598 GCA_001587735.2 Parhyale hawaiensis | reverse complement strand
AAGTATTTCACATTAAGTGCTCATTGGTTCCAACAGTTATTTTCTTTGACACGGCAGTTGATTAATTAATTATTCACGCGGTAATTAATTACTCAATTAAATTAGACGACCTAGTACACCCGTATTCATGTGTATAATTATATCACAACACACATCACACTGCCTGCACAATGCGCATGTCTGTGTCTTGAACTTTTTCATTGCTGGGGATATAGTATAAGTGGTAGTGCCATTCCATTGACTGCCGTTTGGATTTCAGCTCACAATGGTAACGCCACGTATCGTCACCAGTGATGATGCGGTCCAAGAATCCGTCATATTCGGCTTCGTACCGATCCAGCAAGTCCTGAGAGACATCATGCCTGTGGTCCTTTCGTTCCTGCTTGATCATTCGTGGAATATACCTAGCACATGCACTTTGCTGTATCCTAGGGATAACATCGTTCCCAGTGCACCTACGATAGCAGCAAGTTTTCGTGCTCAACTGTTAACATTGAAGGTCACGGATCGGTACCAAGCCAGGTAAACATTTTTGTGCTGCTTGGTTTGCTTGGTCGGCAGCTGCTGAGTGTGTACAGCTACCGTGGGGGCACCTAACCTTGCCTAAAAATGGGGAGGGTAAGAGGTCGCGGGTCATTCAACCTACCGTTGATTGCATTATATTCTTAATGATCCGTGGTCGTCTGCAGGCGTGCCTTCTCCTATATCCGCAAAACGATTCAGACAGTGTGGGTCTTCCAATGGAGGGTGCGGTCGAGTTATCTTTACCTAACCGACACTCACTTTTAACTCTACAAGCATTTCATTCACCGTTATCCGCCTATCAGTGTGGATGAGTTGATCGAGGCGCACTTTCTTTTCCGGAGTGGTGGCTGTGCATTGGTTTTCGGAGCGCACTTTGTCACTCACATCTCTGTGGCCACTCCGAAATCGACAAGCCCATTTCCTAACTGGGCTAACAGCAACTGCATTGGTATCGTTAAAGCTCACCTGGTGCCGGTGAATGTTGGTTATTTCTTCTACGTGGAGGAATTCAATGAAGTCTTTGCTTCTGACTTACGTCCATTCCAGGGATGGCTATCTTCGAGTGTCACACCGTCATCATCTGCTACAAAGAAACGAAACTCAGGTCACGAGTGCAGGAGCTCCGTCATCGTAACAACGTAATTTTGAATCCCCTTGGATCCCTTCATGGAGTAAAAAATAGGAGGCATTAGCTTTGTAATGACCTTCGTGTAGAAAGACAGCAGAGGAGAAACGACCCAAGTCACCTGCCGAAGCCGTCAAAGATTGTGATCTTATTAAATTTCTAAATATCTCTACTCTTTTGCAAATTGTCTGCATCTCTCCTCTGACCTATGTATGTGAAGAGAGTGTAAGCACACTGCGACGCCTCCACTCATACCTGAGTACCAACCATGAGACAAGAGAGACTTTAATCAATGGCGCTTATCAACATTCACTACACTAAACATATAAATCTTGATCGTGTTATTAACATTTACGCCTCAATCAGTCCCAGCGACTTCGGCTGAATTCCCAATTCAAGTCTTAGTACTTTATAGTGTAGCTGGTATCACATTTAGTGACGCATGACCACTACGGGCGAAAAAAATAAAATGAAATTACATGTAACTGAACACACACCTGTGAAATGGACATTCATGGGACTTGTGTTTAGATTGAGTGCAAACTGATTTTGAACTTTTATTGGTTGATTTGGCGTTTTTACATCTGCAATTATTTTGAGTACTGTCATAGTGAGATGTTCATGCTTATATGTATGTAACTAAATTAGTGTGGTGTTCAATTTCAATTGTTTTCTTAACGGGCTATTATAGCCCTTGAGTTCCGGTTCCCCAAGATGTGCACCCTCCCATGGTCAGACCAGCCTACGCCCTTGTATGTGAAACCATTACATGTACTACTTTTAAAACCTTGGATGATATAGCTATCACTACCTTCTTAAATCTTAATACGGTAACTATAGTGACCTGGATGAAGCTGAGAAAGTGAAACTTTTGATTTAGTCTACCAAGTCCTGATGCTACCCTACGTGCTTATAGCGACAGAGGTGCAACTAGGTCAGGGTGCAGTGAATTTAACCGTTTTTTCTCGTAAATTATGCTGCCTGGCTCGTTGGTATAGCACTATTTGAAATGTTGTACGGAGGCAACGCTATGTCAGAAAGGGTTAATTCTCATTCATGCAGCATTTGCGGCTCCTTCTTGAGTTCGAAACTTCGAAATACAGTTATAATCGCAGTACGGTACCTTTGTTACATGTTATATATTCAGTTTAGTACCTCTTGTTCTTCTTCCTATAAAGAACAAAAATGAAACACACTAGCTCGATGCTCCCCCCCCCCCCTGTCTGGAGCTTAGATTAGATGGGCGGCAGTAGACGAACCAAAAGGCCCATTCTCAAAGAGACACCGGAACTTATGCCCCGGCTCTCTATGAGCTATTGTCATTATGTAAGTAGGATATAAAGGACTGGGAAAAAGAGAAGAAAAAAAGAGGAGGGAGAAGAATCTCAGCCAAAGAGACGGTCATGAATGCACGCAAGCACGATCAATAGCCGCTGATATGCGGAGTTAAAGATGTCAGACTGTGTAGTTGGAGCGGAAGAGAGAAGAAGACGGATTAAGGTAGCCTCGGAAGCTCTGGCCGTTAAGAGTCTGCGACTCCTGGAGGAGGAATTCTTATCTGTGGGGGATGTCTCTCCCAATTATGTAAAGACAATTTTTAAACGCATTGACTGATTCCGCACTAACAACGTCGGACGGGAGTCTATTCCAATGCTGAGTATGAAATACGGAAAGAACTGCTGACTTAAGGTTATTCTTCGAGCTTTATGCTTGAGTTTTTGACCGTTGGTTCGTAAGCTATTATTAAAGTCTCTTTCAAAGAGTCCCGTTGTAGTTAGCTACGTCGTTGAAACCATTCAAGTACTTGATTGTTTCTACTAGTTGCCCCCTGTGCCGTCTTTGCTCGAGAGAGATCAGACCCAGTTCTTTTCGGCGACATTCATGCGGCTTGTTTCTTAGCTCAGGTATTAATTTCGTTGCTGTGCGTTGGACTCTTTCCATCTTATCGATACCTTTACATAGTTGTGGCGACCAAAATTGAACAGCAAATTCTAAGTGTGGCCGCACTAACGCCTTGTACAAGGGAATGATGATGTCCTTGGACTTGTATTCAAGATTTCTGGTGATGAATACCAGTACTCTGCTTGCTGTTTTCACACTTTTGTCAACTTGCTGTGTTGTAGTTTGCTTGTAATAGTGATTCCCAAATCACGTTGTTGGGTGCCAGGAGCCCATTCCGTCTCATTCATTTTCAATGGAGTTGGTTCACGAGCCCTACGTGCATTACTGAGCATTTATCGACATAAAAGCTCATCTGCCATGTTGTGCTCTACTCCATGAGGTGGTCAAGGTCTTGTTGGAGCTCGGCTCTTTTCGTGGCAGAATGACATAGTTTTGTATCATCCGCAAGTTTACTGATTTTACTAAGGATGTTGAAATCCAGATCATTGATGTAAATTGAGAACAGAAGTGGGCCAAGCACGCTACCGTGTGGAACCCCTGATGATACCTGCGTCCAGTCGCTCGTTTCTCCTTCAAGCTTCACTCGCTGCTGCTGACCCGTAAGCCATGCCCCGATCCATCGTAAATAGTCTCCCTGGATGCCATGGGCTTCCAATTTTTTCATTAGCCATTGATGGGGGACTTTATCAAAAGCCTTTTGGAAGTCTAGATACTCAATGTCTACACCCTTCTTTTCATCTTTAATATCCGTAACTTTCGAGCTTAAGAGAGGATATGAGCTGATGCATCCTCAGGTGGTCAGTGATGCGCTTTTCTTGAGCTGTTCTATTATTCACTAAATCCTTCACCATTCAAATCTTACGCGCGTATTTTATTTGTGACCACACACCATATATTTGTGTCTAGACGGTTGCCGAACCCCAACGGTTCAATTGAACCTGCTATAGGAAGCACTGCTCCATGGCCAGTTGTCAGAGTAGCCTATGCTGCAATTAATTCTAGCAGACCTTTGAACGTATCCTGTGCCGTCTCTGTACGTCGAGGTCTTTTTCTGGCATGGTTTTGCGATAGGTGTTCCTTAGACAACCCCAGTTCAGCAGGGTTCGGAGTCACCGACATAAAAATGCTGCAACCCCATATAGGTTGCGTTAACCTTAGCTACATACTCGCGACGTCTTGTGCAATCGTACCCACCCACTTTGCTTTCCTTCCATTTCCTTGCTCCTGCGTATCACTTAGTGTTCTGCTGTCCTTCCTCTTCTTTCCTGATTTGCTGTTCCCATGCGCCTTGAGCTTTTGGGGAATATCTTCTTGCATGGGTTACACGTTACCATCGACTTATTTCATGTCCCTTGTTTCTGCCAGGGTAGTAATAATAACGGGAGGAACAGACAACAGCTGAACGAAAAATCATGACATCACAGCCCGAGCAGCGCTCCACCCTGTGACGTCACTTAGGACCATGCACGCTCTAAGTTAAAAGTAGAAGCAGAGCTTTCTTCTCAGAGTGACTGCTATGTAACTATACATTAACGTTGAAAATGCAACGTAGCTTAGTTGGGTTCGCCCATCCTAGGTTATGGGGAGCCGCCCGCTCGGGGGATTGCATACAATGGCTACCTTAGCTATTAGCTAGCCCTTCGGGACGTCTGTCTTTCGTGCCTGTTTGCTTCTTACCATCTTCATACTCTTACTGATATGCTTTGTTCTGTTCTTCCTCTTCTTTCCCGGCTTGTTCTCATGTGCGTTGACTCTTGCATGGGTTCCACGTTTCTCTTGGCATCCTTTATGTTCCTTCTTTCTTCCTCTATTTGGATAACAGTGTACCCTGTAGATAGGGAGGCCTAAACTAGGAATATAATAATGCAACGTAGGTTACAATGCATTTACATAATTCAATAATTACAATTATCTAAACGTTTTTACAGGCATCTTCATGAAATAACGTAAAATACATAGCCCGAAGAACAAGATACAAATAAGAAAAATAAACAAAACGACGAATTTGAAAAGTAAAATTACTGATCATAGATGTGTATCAGTTTATAATCTTCTGGTTGGAAAAGTTTATAGCCTCATTATCAACATAACTTTGTGTACGCCAAAAAACGTTAGTAAAAATGTTTACCCTCAAATCAGTTTCCTCTGCAAGTGTCACTAGGTAAGTTTCTGATGTCTCTTCAGCTCTGGTGTGAACTATAACGCATCCTAATGAAGTAAGTAACAGAGAAAACCGTGCACTTTTCTGCTATTGCTAGGGTACAGTAACACATTGGGACAGCAGATGAGCTAAAACGATGAGATGAATGACACGTGAGCTCGCATTTTAAGAACATGTTTACTACCATTCTCTCAAGTCAAATTATTATAAGCCAGTGGTTTGCTTCAGTCACACGACAGGCTTATCTGCATTAAATGATGAAAAATACTTATTAATGATGGCCCTAAATACGATACTAAAATACAAACTTATATTGAGCTCTAACTAGAACATCTAGGTTGAGCAGAATAGACGGTAATATCTTAGATAAAAGCATTTAGAGCAAGCGGACTCCGATCGTTCTTTTTCTTCGTATGCTTTTCTGTTCCTCCCGTTATTATAACTCCCTGTTTCTGCTTGTGTTAGGTCGCCTATATAGTGGAGCCAGAGGTTTAAACTTCTCTATAATAACTAGAGAAGGACCCCGAGAGCGCAGACCTCTGCAAAGCAGCAGTGCGGACGTAAATATCGAAATAGCCCAGAATCCAGAATTTCTTTCGGGTCATCATCAAAATTCTATCATTTGTTCCTCCTAACTATTCGTACAGTTCTTATCCGCTCCTGGCTTTTTGAGTTATGTTGCTGATAGACAGAAAATAGCAGAGAGACAAAGGGACTTCGGGATCGTCATGAAAATTTAATCATTAGTCGTGACTATCCATCCGAAAGTTTGATCTGTTGGTAACTGACGAATAGACCAACGGACTAATGGATACTCATAATATCTCAACGGTTACTTTAAATTTCATAATGATCCGTTTGTAACTTTTTCAGTCACTTACATTGCTAACAGACAGCGGACAAACGAACTCACGGACGGATCATCACCATTACGGTATGCAGTCCATCAGCTCCTCGTAACATTCCTAACAGTTGCTGTAAATTTCACTGAGATCCATCTATAACTATGAGTTTTGTAGCTGGGCAAACAGAAGAACCGACCAAATCCCAGTAGCAGAAACTCACTCTTTTTCTTTTCAATATTGGTGCATTGCCTTCGACTCTCAACTACTTGGAAAAGTGAGTGTCCGACTCCGCCTTCTGGCCTGACAAATGTCTGATCCCTACCGAATGCGACTCCTAATAGGCAACCCTGCATGAAACTCAGCGACGAGTTGAATAGCCAGACTAATTGAATTGCTCTAATTAACAAGTTCGTTGGCGCACCTCGGAGGTTGGGTTGACTGTGTTGAGCTGCTGGTGGTGCAAGAGTTAGCTACATCGTATCTCCCATAACTTGTTTCGAACTTCAATCTTGTGCTTATGATTCACGGTGTTTGGATGAAGTTTCAGGTTATAGGAAATCGGTTAGGCTTGAGACGGCCTCAACTCAACTTTACGACCGTCCCAAACATCATCGATGTCCTTTTAACCCTTGAAAGCTGATCCACTGTGGCGAAGCGAACATTCACGATCCAAGTTAGTGACCCTGATTAGTTTATATCGCTCATGGTAAGCAAGTCGCATACCTACTTTTTTAAGCTTTTACCAGCGCTGCAAATTCACAAATTTAATATCTGCAGATCCACAACGCCCTGGTAGTGCACGGCAAGGGCTACTCGAACCTCTACGACTTCTTCACCCTGAAGGTGCACCCGACTGCCAAGGCGGTCTTTTTGAAAGATAAGGTTAGTTGTGTGCGTCTGTACGTATGTATGGTATGTATGCGTAGATAAGTTTTATATGAACTGCGTCTTTGTATCCTCGCTATTCACGGGTGTTGTTCTAATTCGAGTATTGACTGAAATTCAACTCTCGAATTAACGTTTCAGTGTGTTGGTAAAAATCAACGAATATACAGTGGAACTCCCCGGTTTACGGAGAAGCACCGCAAACCGATAATACCGCAAACCGGGACAGATCACAGTAATGACGTTCATACCAGGCCTTAGTTACAATAATGACTGGGGTTAATAAGGTACGCAGTGTAATGAATACTAGCGTCCGACTGACTGTGGCTAAGTGGAGTCATTGGAGTGTGGTACCGTAAACCGCGACAATACCACAAACCGGTACATTAACTTAACAAAATTTTAGACCGTAAACCAAAAATACCGCAGACCGCAACAGCCGCCAGCTGGGGTTCCGCTGTAATCGATACCAACTAGTTGTCACTTTCAAGCTTGCGCTTGATACGCTACGTTGAAAACTTGAGTATCCTGCAACTTTAGATGATATCCTATTCCCAGAATTTTACTCAAAACACTATCCCTTCCAGTCGGATCACTATCCCTTCCCGTCGGATCAGTATCCCTTCCCGTCGGATCAGTATCCCTTCCCGTCGGATCAGTATCCCTTCCCGTCGGATCAGTATCCCTTCCAGTCGGATCAGTATCCCTTCCAGTCGGATCACTATCCCTTCCAGTCGGATCACTATCCCTTCCAGTCGGATCAGTATCCCTTCCAGTTGGATCACTATCCCTTCCAGTCGGATCACTATCCCTTCCAGTCGGATCACTATCCCTTCCAGTCGGATCACTATCCCTTCCAGTCAGAACACTATCCCTTCCAGTCGGATCACTATCCCTTCCAGTAGAACACTATCCCTGTAGATTTTGTATTTTCGATGCGATATTCAATTTTGTGATAGTGGAAGATGGTGCTGCTGGGCTCCGAACGCGGTAGAGCTAAATTCTCCCGTGGCTTCAAGTTTGTAGGACGAGCAACTGATGGTACGCAGTGCCGGGCCACACTGTGGATTCGCACGCACAACTTGATGCCAGGATCTGCAGCTCGCACATCGCCCACGCTACCGACTTTATATACTCGTACGTATCACAACGCTGTGTGAGCTGTACATCCTCGCCACAAGTAGCGCGTGCGTATGCGTATTTGGCTCTGACATTAAGTGCAGTAAAACTTCTCCAGCAGTGACTCCCAAATCGGAGAACACTCCTGAAAGGGAGACCTTTGGAATTAAGACAGTCCCCGAAGCGTAAACTGTAGGCATCCAGCGCCATGTGTCGTCAATTGTCGAGCGGTCAGCAAAAACGTGGAGTAAACCTAATTGTTAGTGTAAACGGCTGCGCAACTTCGTGATTTTCTATATTAGGCATAGAAGACGTTTTACGAATGTAGGGGAAACCAGCGTGCAGTAGAACTCGTTTACCCGAAACTGAGACAATATGCCTATGTATGTTCCAGGATTCAGGAGTTGTACTGTGTCTGTTGTTATTGTTTGTATTTTTCGCGTAAAAGATATGTCATAACATTGTCCTTCATTCGTTATCAATATTTTCTTGTGCCAATTTGAAAATCTGTATGCCCCTTTGAAGGATAGCTTTTTTTTATATATTAATACGCTAGTACCTACTTACTTACGTACCTTTTGTTTCACGCTCTTCACTAATACATAGGAGCAAATTAGAGGTATGAGTTCAAATGTGAATCTTTCCCCCCGTATCATATCTACCTACGGCTTGTCATTTTTTTTTACATTCTATTCGCTTTGCTGGCAGCGGATGGCATTTCTAATGAGGCTATTTGCGTAGCCAGCCAGCGGTGAACAGAACGGTTAGTGTAGGGCATCTAGCCGCATCTTTGTTTGGAAATTCTGTTTGGAGCGAATATGCTGCAGGGTAATCATCCTGCACTTCAGTGCGATGTCTGAGCAAATAAAATGACATCTTGAGAACAACGGTGATGGTGATTACTTCCGGCAAAGAGGTTATGTTTTCGTCGGATTTGTCTGTCTGTGAGTCTGTCTCTTTGTCTGTCATCAAGATAACTCAAAAAGTTATGGACCGATTTTGACGAAATTTACAGGGATTGTTAGATATGTTAAGAGAAACGGATGATTAACTTTTGGTGAAGATCCGTCCATCAGTTTGTTTGTTCGTCTGCCTCATTTTTCTCAATGCTATTACTGAAAAAGTTATGGACGGATTTTTATGAAATTCACACGAGTTGTTAGTTATATAATAAAAAGTAACTGACCAAATTTTTGCAACGATCCGTTTGTTTGTTCTTTCGTTTGTCACAGTTTTTAATTGTATGCTTGTTAGCACCATAGCTCAAAAAATAGTGAATGGATCTTTATGAAATTTATCGGAGTTCTTAGTAATATTAAAAAGCAGAAGTGATCCAATTTTCGTGCAAATCTGTTTGTTAGTTTGTATTTTGACTCGTGTTTGTATTTGTCATAATGCTTGTTAGCAGCGTAATTCAAAAAGTTATGTCCGGATCTTCAAAAGAAATTACTGAAGCTGTTAACACTATTGAAGGGCGCAAGTGATTAGATTTTGGTGTTGATACAAAGAAAATCATAGTCTCAGAACCAATTTTAATTTTTCGTAACAGTTGCCTTGCTTGGAGGAGTTATGCGCTTTCAATAGTGCTCTAGTTGTTTCTTGTAAAGGGATGGTAGTGAATAAAGATTTGATATCAAAGCTAGCCATGGTGAAGCCATCAACGCACTGCATATGGGAAATTTCAGTTGCAAATGAGAGTCCTTGACAGTAAATTCATTAATTGTGATAGGAAGTTGTAGGAGGAACCAAGAATTTTGCAATTTCATATCCGCAAATTCCGATAGATGATGGGATATGGCTTATCGTGATGTTTTCTGTATGGACTTTTGGAATTTTTTAATGCCTTTCCTAAGAATGAATCAATTCGTGAAGTTCCTTCAAAATGTTTTGATACATGTGAGCGTCCATTCTTCATTCCATGATATGAATGTTACCTGTTCCACGTGATGAAAAGCATCCCCAAATTATAACGTTACCACCGCCAAATTTCACCCTGGGAATGGTTTTTTTTTTTTTGTGCGAATGCAGTTCAGTCCTTCCTGACTACCTCCTCACATGGTTCTTTGAATTTCAACCAAATTGCGCTATTTTAGTTTCATCCGACCACAACACTTTTTCCTAGAACGAGTCAGGCTTGTCCTTGTGATCACGGACGAATTTCAGATGAGTTTCCCTAATTTGTTTCGACAGCAGGGGAGTTTTGCGGGGAGTTCGTGGACTTAACTGTTTTGGTGCAGCTCGTATCATATTGTACGGAGGCTGACGCTTGTCCCTGCTGCTAGCAAGTCTTCCTGAAGCTCTTTTCGAGTAGTCATGGGATTTTCGGACACTTTTCTGGCCATTTTTCTTGAAGCTCAAGGGGAAATCTTCCGTGGCCTGCCCGAGCTAAGTTTGTTTTCGACGGTTTCCTAACGTTCAAACCTTTTGTTAAATGACCCGATGGTGGTAAGCGATATTTTGAGTGTCAGTGATATTTACCTATAACTTTTCCTGGATTTCCATTCTTCAATAATCAACTCTTTTACAGAATTCGTAAGCTCCTTGCTTTTTGCCATGGTTGCAACCATCTACAATGTCACGCGAAATAATGACGTCACCCAAAGCTGTTCATGCACTATAGTAGACTTCTAACGTAAAATCTAGAAGGTTCTTGAACAGTCGAATCAATTTTGAAATGAAAAAAATTGTTCAGTACGAATACATTTTTCAACCCTAGATATGTGAAATATTACGGTATGTAATTTATATAATTTATAATAATATTTGGTTGTGTTGACATATATCAATTGATAACAGATACAAATGCTGTATCTATATATTTATTTTTGGTTCGCTAGATTATATAAATAAACTATTTCATGGTGTACGAATCTTTAGTTCCCCCCACTGTATATGTAGACAATCAGCAAACCTAGCTAACCTATCCCTATGGCTCATTCTATTTCACCTGAGAGATGCTCTACGAGGAAGACGTAAATAGGCGGGCATACAGAACTAATGTTTGTTTCCCCAGAAAAACCAGACCACCATGGCTGTGTACTGCGCTGTTGACGAAGAGCCGCTGCTGCTGGAAGCTTTGAAAACCACTGCTCTCATCGACTGGTCTTCCATGATGTGCTTTTTCTATGTACCGGAAACTCTGATGGATTCTTTGAAAGCCTTGATGGCGGAGAAGACTGGCAAGTCCGTGGATCACTCGAAAGCGGATTTCTATGCCTACGACCCTGCAGCAGACAGCGAAGACTTCAAGTAAGTTCTCTCGGGATACCTCAGGGGCACAGGATGGACCACTGGCCATAGGATGGGCCAGTGGCCATAGGTTGGGCCGCTGGCCATAGGTTGGGCCACTGGCCATAGGTTGGGCCACTGGCCGTTGGTTGAGGTTAGTGTAGGTTTACCCATTCTATGTTGCGGGGAGCGGCACCCCGAGGGGGACCCTGAAGGTCACTTTAGCAGTTAGCTAGGCCTGCGGGTCGGCTGTCTTTCGTGCCCACTTTGCTTCCTTCTAATTTCATACTACTCATACTGATCTTACTTTCGTTTGTTCTTCCTCTTCTATTCCCATTTTTGAATGCTCATTTTTTTTTTTACTTCAAAAACTTTTTTATTATTGGTCCAGACCGATCGTCACCAAACTTGGTATAGTTATGCAAAACTAGAAAAAATGTGGGTTAGACTCCTGTACTTTTTCCCATTTTCTCCATAGAAAACGAGCTATTCAAAGAAAAAGGATTTCACCGTTTTCACTAATTTAACATGAAAAAAATTTCAAGCCAAAGGGTTCAAATTTTGATTTTTATTCCGATTTGAATGAAACTTGGCACAGATATGTAAAATCAGAAAAGAATGTGGGTTAGACTTGTGTACTTTTTCCCCATTTTCGTCATAGAAAACGAGTTATCCAAAGAAAACTGAAGAGCAGGCTCTCCTGGAAAGCTCTTTTTTTATTTCAAAACCCTATTCCTTCTACAGTTTTTGAGCGACAGAGATAATTTTGGTATAAAGCAAAGCGGAATTTAATCGTCTACAAATCCGTTATTGCTTTTTTTTAAAATTTCGAATTAGAAGGCGAGTGTCTGCTAACATTTTCTAAATAACTTGAAATATTTTGTTTTTTGCTTTTTTGAAATTTCTCAAAAACTAATTCGAAAATTAAAAAAACTAATAACGGATTTGTAGAGGATTAAATTTCTCTTCGTTTGTTACCAACATCATCTCTGTAGCTCAAAAATTGCCGGAGTAGGGTTCCCTCCCCCTTTTTTCCGATTTTTTTCATTGACTCATTCTCTATAGCGAAAATGGGGAAAAAAATACAGGAGTCTAACCCACATTTATTTTCAATTTTACATATGTGTACCAACTCTCTTGCAAATCGGTCCAATAATGAAGAAAAAAGTTTACTTGGGCCTGTGCGCCCCTTAAGAAAACCCTGTAATTATGTTAAAAAAAATGAATCAAAACCTCAGTACGGTAATACTACAGTGCGTTACCTTTGATTGTGCAAATACAATTTTTTTTACTCATTTTTCAAGATAAGTGTCAAACATTTAAAATGATAATAGTAGTGTACAGGTAGGTTGTAACTATTCAATCAAATAGAAAAAAATAAAACTGAAATCTTTCCCACGTTTTGGCAACATTTGCTTATCGCAAGGGGTTCTGCTGTTACGCCAGTTTATGCAACACCACTCTCTAGTCAACATGGGCAAGAAAAGTGGTCTAAAAAGTGAATAAAAGGTTAAGGGACCTCGTTATTGGCTTCTGGTAAGACAGCACTCGAAGTTTCCCAGGAATTACAGCGTGATCAGTGAACAATTAAGGCTTATGCAATTGAAGGTTAGGTCAATCGGAAAACTCCGGATAGAGCCTCTACGAGGAAATTGACTGCTCGGGATATGCGACATTTGAATATTTCTATTGCTAGAAAACAATTTTCTACAAGTAAGGCGATATATGAAGACGCTGGAGCCCCAATGCTAAGCAGAAAGACAAGATGTGAGGTTCTGCAGAAGCTAGGGAAAGTGAAAAAGGCAATTAAACGACCACTTCTATCAAAAACTCTTGAAGAAAATAGGGTCAGATGGGCTGAAGAGAACATGAAAACTGATATCTCCAATGTCATATTTACTGACGAATGCAGAGCCACTCTCGATGGTCCAGATGGATGGGCGTCTGGCTGGGTCCTCCATGACCGACCGCAACAGACACGGCTTATGCGTCAACAAGGTGGTGGAGGTATAATGTTTTGGGCCGGGATAGTAGGCGACAACCTTATTGGTCCATTTGAAGTGGCAGGAGTTGAACTGAATGCAGAAAGGTACTGCCAGTTTCTTAAAGCCAACATGATTCCATGGCTTGAAGAGCAAACTATCGCACGTAGAACCAAATTGGTATTTCAGCACGATAACGCTCCCTTACACCGAGCACGGTACACTGCTAACTGGCTTGCGGATGAAGGCTTTAAATCAAAAAGGATTATGACCTGGCCACTGAATAGCCCCGATTTAAATCCCTTTGAGAACCTCTGGGCAATGATCAAAAGGAATGTCTATGAAGGTGGTCGGCAATTTTCGAGCAAAGTAAGCCTGTGGAATGCAGTAAAAACAGCTGCAAAGTCTATTCCACCATCTAAAATATCAAACCTGACAAAGTCTGTTGATAATCGCCTTATGAAAATCATGAAAAATGGAGGGTGCCATGTTCAAAATTAACGTATGTTTACCACTTCTGAACACTTATTTCTGTGTTTATTGAATTGTTTTGGTTATAATTTCTTGATTTTGGACGTTTAATAAAAACATCCATGTTCACTTATATTTATTCTTCTTTATGACGTTTTAATTAACTTGTTGCATAATTTGAGGTAACAGTAAAAAAATCGTAAGTAAGCAAATTGTGTGACAAACTAGCAAATGGCTAAATATTTATTTTACAAGTGCTGTTTATATTTGCAACATAGCCATACATTTATTTAATATTGATGTTTCAAAGTTAGACACTTATCTTGAAATATAAAGTTAAAAAAAATTTTTATTTGCATAATCAAAGGTATCGCACTGTACATTGGTAGCAATGAACTAAAAGTACATAACTATTCAACTATGAGATGAAGATACCAAGACAGCAGGTAAATGATATTAAAATCTAACAACACTTTATTAATGGAACCATCTAGAGCTGCAGATCGTGATGGTCAATATCATATCACATAATTGCCTAGGAATATTACACCACTTCGTTGTTGCCTACGTTATAACACTTCATGGTTTCCTATGTTGCATCACTTTTTGGTTGCCGGAGTTAAATCACTTCTTGAGTGCCTAGATTACACCATTTCATGGGTGCTCACGTTGGACTACATCACTTCATGGGTGCTAACATTACATAATTTTATGTATGACTAAGTTTTATCACTTCATGGATGCCTACGTTAAAATACTTCATGGTCGCCGGAGTTAAAGCACTTTACAGTGTCCTGCCTACATTACATCACTTCAGGGCTACCAATGATATATCACTCAACAGCTGTCAATGTAAATCACTTCGTAGCTGCCAATGAATCATTTCTTGGTTGCCAATGCTAGCTCATTTCACGGCTGCAAATGCTGTTCAGTTTAAAAACTTTCTCCACCTTCCTGAAGTTATTCAGAGACTCACTGGTCAATTTTCTTAAATGATACGAAAGGTACTGCCAGTTTCTTAAAGCCAACTTGATTCCATGGCTTGAAGAAAATAGGGTCAGATGGGCTGAAGAGAACATGAAAACTGATATCTCCAATGTCATATTTACTGACGAATGTAAATCACTTCGTAGCTGCCAATGAATCATTTCTTGGTTGCCAATGCTAGCTCATTTCACGGCTGCAAATGCTGTTCAGTTTGAAAACTTTCTCCACCTCACTTGTTTGTGCCTTCGAAATTGGCTAATTGGCCTCGGATGAATAAGTGCGGCTGCAGTGGACAACGGGTCCTCAAAAACATCGGCACCCTCGACGGAAGGTTCTTGTGCAACGTCCTATACACCCCCTCCCTGCTGTATCACCCTACAGCTGTCAATGCTAGATCACTTCATGGCGGCCAGTGAGTGCAAGCTGCTCTAACTCACCCTTCAGCTCTGCTGTCTGTTCTGATTTTCTCACTTAGCCCGCATACCAAATACGTTTTACAAACATTTCAGCTGTTTTACTTCGCATTTCATTACAAATTGAGCATACCACGAATTTGAGAAGCTTCTGTTTTACAACATGTGACTTTATTTTACTATTGCGAATAATTTTAATCTACTGCAAATATCAAAGGGTGTCATATAGGTACATTATACAGTTGCTTTATGTAATTACAGTTCAAGCTTTAATATCTTTGTAAATTTGTTGAGTATAAAAGTTTTACCAAGTATGTTCAGGTTTGCCAGTCATTACTGAATGCAAAAGAATTAAGTCAAATAGCCTAAACAAAGCATGAAAAAGTTATGGGGGAGAACATATAGAAACGCGTCGGCGGCACCGTGCAGTCAGGTCCAATTGCGGGACTGAAATCTGCCTTAGGGACCAGTGTCCAGTCAATGTATGGTGTGGTCTATGGTTACAGTAATCCAGACCTAACTTTTTATAACTGGATGTGGGCCAGGGGCACTTAGGGTTTCACGCAAAAAGGCAATTTGAGCAGTTATCTCGGTCAAAAATAACTCAAGCGTGACATGAGTAATACATCATTAGATAAAGGTATAGACAACTTCAGTGCCCCCTCTATAGGGAAATCGACACTCACTTGTTCGTGCCTTCGAATTGGCTAATTGGCCTCGGATGAGTAAGTGCGACTGCAGTCGACAACGGGTCGTCAAGAACATCGGCACCCTCGACGGAAGGTTCTTGTGCAACGTCCTGTACTGTCTATACATCCCTCTTTACCTTACCCATTTCTGGGAAAAGTGCCTCCACGGAAGCTGTGCATAGCTACATATCAACTGCTAACTCAACGCGCCAAGCGCCGCAAAGTTTGCTCACCTGCTTTAGTAATCGAAGCCGCAACATCCAGTGCTATCAGTTCAGCAAACTAGGCTGCCGCTAACATTAGAAACAAAAATATGGTAATCATCTTGAAAAAAAAAATACCCACTGGAATAGACCAATAAGTTTTCTGGTGGTTAGTTTCTATGTGTCCCTACTGTTTTACTGTAAGAGCAGGTTGCGTATACGGAGGCTTGAAATTTCGTAAAAGTGTTATCTAATAAATGAAGTACCGGTACTTTCAGAACATCCCCTGCATTCAAAAGGAGACTTAGGAAAATGACGCAGTATATTTTATCTCGTAAAGCTGATGCGTATCCTCGAAAACAAGACTTTCGCGTATCAGCTAATTCTTAATCTGCCGAAATGATATGAACACAGCGTTAGCTGCAATTAAAAGAAGTAACCATTTTGGATGATTATCGCTTGTGTGCTTATTAATTAACTTATTTTCTATAAGTGCTGTAGTGACATCGGGCATCCACTGTAAAGCCTTCATTGAGCTGGTGCTTTAGTATATAAAGAAGGGGCTCGCTACAGAGCTTGGTCATGGGCAGGATTATTGCTGCGGTCGGCCGTAGCTTCTTGAGTGGAGCCGCCGGCTGTATAGCGATCAGTGGGAATTCCTACCGTGATTATGTCCCAGGCCAATCTGCTTGGGGCTCAGTGCTCCTCTGTCTGTTTTTGAAGGTCATACCATCCTGCAGCTTGTGTGTCCGTACGAGCTAAAGCAGCGGGCTATTGAGTGTCTAAGAATCATTGTAGTTTTTATTCATTTGAAAGCTCTTAGCCTTTCT
>LQNS02278142.1:3227825-3244632 GCA_001587735.2 Parhyale hawaiensis | reverse complement strand
CAATCTGCTTGGGGCTCAGTGCTCCTCTGTCTGTTTTTGAAGGTCATACCATCCTGCAGCTTGTGTGTCCGTACGAGCTAAAGCAGCGGGCTATTGAGTGTCTAAGAATCATTGTAGTTTTTATTCATTTGAAAGCTCTTAGCCTTTCTTGTACTGTAGCGATATGAGATAGCAGAAGCACGGAAGAAAATATAAAAGCCATTGAGAGGAGCGTGGAACCAATAATGAATGCAGGCGTTCCTTCCTTTCGAAGTAAATGTATTGTTGACCCTTTCTTGCACCTCTCGGGGGTATCCGTTGGGCCATAGTTGAGTTTATCCATCCTATGTTATGTTGAATAGCCTCCTCTACAGGAACCCATAGGTTACTTTAACCTTAGTAGGCCTTGGGCACTTCCGTCGGTCGTGCCCACTGTGTTTCCTTCCATTTTCATGCTTCTGCAGGTGATGCTTTGTTCTGCTCTTCCTCTTCTTTTCCTACTTTCCGCTTTTATGCGCGTTAATCTTGTGTGGGAATGCCCTCGTCCATGGGCTCCACTTTTCTATCGACATGCATCTCCCTTCCTTTTCCTCTCTTGAAACGCCGTAGTTGTGTCAGGCGACTTCAACATTGTACTCAATCTCTCACTCGCTCGTCCCTCATGGTGTGTCGCATAAACAAAGATCCCAGTTGTGTTACTCATTCGAGCAAGGCAAAATTAACTAAGAAACTGAAGCACCGAAGTTAATCGGCGCCTGGCAGCCTGCGATTCACCAAGTCCCACCTCACTGAATGTAGCATACAAAATATTGCGGGAGTGCACCGAAATTGGTGACCGTTTGCTTAGTCGAGACACTTCCCTGATAGATATCTGGCCGGACATATACACGCGCACACAGGCTTGATGGAACTGTGTAGCCACCCGGGTTCTCCGCAGCCCGCAACTGTTGTATAAACTGCGACTGTCCCACAGAGTGCCCGCAGGCGTGACTGTGCAGCGCATGGGAGCGGCGACAGCGGAGCAGATGCACGCCGTGTGGAAGTATCGCAGCTGCTCCGAGACCAACCAGTTCCTGGAGCACTGCAAGACCGCCCCCACCGCTGCCGTGTACGAGGATGCTACTGTGCCTGAGGTGCTGCTCTTTGTTTGTTCCGGTACCCTAAGTAATTGCGGGGCTTTGTGGATGTTTTTAGTGCCTGAAGTAGTTTCATTTGAGTTGGTGTTGGTTTCGAGCATTAAAAGCGAATTTCATGTTTTTGTCTTAATTTGTCTTGAACAAAAATTATTTCGATGCTACGTAGGTTTTTTCCCGCATGTCTAAATTGCAATTTCGTTGATCTGTGGAAACTTTGTTGAATCCCTGAGTAATTCGCCGTTAAATGGTTGCTTAAGATGTACCTAAATTTCCCTCTCATCCGTGCAGTAACCGTTTAGGGCGGGGGTGTTGGGCCCCAGCTTTTTACATGACATTAATCTACTGAGATCACAGGGCCGTAGCCAGACTGCGAGTGTAGCGAGGTTACATAATGTTTATAATACGTTCATAGTTATCCAGCTGCGTCAAGTACCTGTCATTGTCAGACCTCATATTATAGTATGAAAGTATTGTGTCATCTGACCTTGCGCCAAGACTCCAAAATCCAACTAGTAATTTTTTAGCACTTAGGGCCTAAGGGGTTACAGGCACCCAACCCCGCCCCACTTAGGGCTTAAGGGGGGTGTGTGTTACAGGCACCCCCTCCCCCCCCCCCCGGCAACGGCTCAAGACCAACTTGTATCCATTTATATATTCGTGTGCTTACTGATTGCATTTTCCGTATGTTCATGAAGCAAAGAGGTGTGGAAAAAACTTGAACTGAATCTTCTCCGAACTCAGTTGACTAGAGCTAAATGCACGGGCTAAAATTTCGAAGTTGCAGTGAAAAAATAAAATAAGAAAAAGCTGCACTCCCAGCTCCGAGTGCGTAATAATTACCTAGGCTAGACTTGTATGGTATAGCATAGTATGGCTACCCTAGGATACCAAAGGCCCTGCCACACTCCGACGATGCAGCCAGCGTATGCCCGAAGTTGGCAAATACGCTGGCGTACGTTAAATAAAGTATGGGTACGTTTTTTAACGCTTAGAGCGCGCTGCAACACGCCGACGTATGTTGCAGTACGTCGACCTCGTCCAAAATTTTCAACATGTTCAAAATTTGTCGATGTATGTCAACGTATGCTACATACGTTCCGTGTACGTGGGAGATAAGGTATGCGATCGTTGACGCAGTTTCAGTCACGTTACGTGTAAGTTCCTCACAAGTCGTAATACATCGAGATAATATCAAGCGAACCCAAGACTTTTGACCTTTCGAATTTTGGAAACCGTAAAAATACAGCAAATAGCTGTATATCTGAGAGTGACAAATGTCATATGCAATTTGCCCTCAAGCAATATTGCGTTGGTTAGTCTGTCCACCTAGAAAAAGGCAAAAGTAGTTTGAGCCAGCATTACAATCTTTTTCAGGGAGTCATAAGAGGTTGACTGAAATGTGAGAAATGCCAAAAACCTGGGGTTCCAAGCCGTTTCTTGGGAACTTTCGGAGGCATGATTGAGAAAAATTTAATATTGACGCTCCCACTACAATACCAAGACAGATACCTACTGCTTTGAATTGTCGCGCGTAAAAGTGGTTTTATAGAATACGTCGCGTGTCCGTCGGCCAATCGCTGCGCTGCGTTATTCATACGCTAGACGCGTTGGTCAACGGTTTGCCTTACGTCGTTAACGCCGGCAACACGCCCAAATACGCTACACGTAAGTTGTCTTTCATTTAAATAATCGCTTTGTATACGTTACTACCACATCCTGTATTCGTTCAACTCGTTATGATCGCGCTACACGCCCAAAAATGGAAAATACGTCTAGAGTTCAACGCATGTCATTACAAATTTCACGTCAGGCATACGCTGGCTAAATCGTTGTAGTGTGACAGTGCCTTAAGCTATTTATTGCTCTGAATTTTTGTCTCGTTTCTGCGAGACTGTCTCGGGTCATAGGAGCAGCTTGGCCAAAAGCGTCCTGCGATGTTGAGGTGCTGCTGCAAATTCTACACCGTCATTTTTAGCCTGCAGGGGCATAGGATGGACCATAGGGTTAGATTAGTTTAGGTTCGCCCATCCCGAGTTATGGGGAGCAGCGCCCCCAGGGGGACCCTGTAGGTTACTTTCGCTATTAGCTGGGCCTTAGGGACGTCCGTCTTTAGTGCCCACTTCGTTTCCTTCCCATCTCATACTCCTGCTGATCTTTCTTCCATCTGTTCTTCCTCTTCTTTCCCGACTTGCTGTTCTCATACGCGTTGATCCTGTGTGGGAACGCCTCCGTGCATTGGTTCCACGTGTCTATCGTCACACTATGTGTCCCTTCATTTTCCTCTGTGATATCGCCTTTGTTGTGGAAACGGAGACTTAAACTTCTGAACATAATAAACCGTCATTTGTAACGGTCGGGTGCACTGGTATACGGTGATATAAATGCTTCCAGTCCGTCTTTCTTAATAGGCTACTGTTGTTGTTTTTTTCTCAATCAGTGTATTCCTTTTTTTATTAGTGCATAAGTTGTTTAAGTTTACCTAGACATAAGTTAACTAAGGAGTTTCTAGAGGAATAAGAAGTAGCATGTACTATGCCGTGAGAAACGTGGAACTCATGCACAAGGGTGTTCCCACACTGGATCTACGCGCGTGTGAACAGCAAGTTGGGAGAGAGGAAAAGCAGAATAAATTACGATTAGTAAGAGCATGACAGTGGAAGGAAGCAAAGTGGGCACGAAGAAACGACGCTCCGAAGGCCTTGGTTTGGTTAAAGTCACCTACAGGGTCCTCCTGGGGTCGCTGCTCCCCATAACATACGATATACTAACCTAGCCGTGTGACCCATCTGATGCCCCCTGCCCTGAGGAGTACCTGTGAAGAGAGGTTGACAGTATTGGGTACATAGCAATGCTATTAAGCTAATCAGGGTTACGAGGCCAGTGTCAGAAACCCACTTGCTTCAGAAATTGGAGTCGGAATTGAGACTCAGACTCTGACTCTGGAATACCATTTTATAAACTATCTCAATTTTTTTTAATTTATTCTAAATTTTTGGTTCTAAGTTGTAAAAAATATAGGATTTCGCGAATTTGGACAAATATTGTTTTTGCTCGATCCACGTGTTAGCCACTGACAGTGGAGTGCCTACCTAGATCAGCGATTCCCTTACATCAGTTTTTTACGCACCCCTTGTGAAAACGACTTGAAACACGCGCACCCTGTGCCGTTAAAATGCCATTAACGTCGTAGATTATGCCCCAAATGACCACAGTGACATCAAACGCAATGTCATTCTGTCAATATAGTAAGATCTAGTGCAGTGAATTTTCACATTTAACTCGAATTAATATATTTTAGACATTTTAGACTTTCCTCAAATGACTTTAGATTGAACTAATCTTATGCTGCAATTACCGTTATTCAGAAAAATCTAACGTTTTCTATAATGAAAAAAGCGACGAAAAGGGTAAGTATCATAATTGAATTTTCTAAGTAAAAAATGATGTAATAGTTCAACAAAACATATAGTTTTCTATTTATAATTTAAATAAGTTATTATTGCGTATCGTCAATGCGATAAGAGCAATAAAATATTGACACAGCAGGATCAAACGTCATGGACCAGTGAGGGGTCCCTTGCGTGAACCAACGGGGGGCCTGTAGGGTCGTACGCACCCCCAATGGGAAACACTGACCTAGATGGCCTAAGCAGAACCTTGCCTAATGCTAACTTTACCTATGTATATATTATGAATTAACTTGGTGAAGTGCAGATATAAAAGGATTCCAACGAAAAATATTTTTGAAACTTAAACTCAGAATCTGGTGTATATTTTGGCATTCAGTACTTAGCCTTCGTTAAGTTTTTCTTGGGTGATGATTAATAATGACTAAGATATATAGTTAATTCAATGTCTTCAATAGTACTAACGATGTCAAATATCATTGTAAATGTCACAAAATTACTCTCTTCAGCTCAATAAATGTATGTTATGTATATATATTGGTAACAAGTACATAGAGTTGATGGTTATAGTAAATGCTAACTATATCAAGGAGTCAGAATCGGGGAATTTGAGGACCAGGATTCCGAGCCGGAAAATATGGAGGACCCTGAGTCAGACTTGGAACATCTGATTCCGCAACCCTGATACCAATGTCGTAATTTACTCTACTGCAGACGAAATTGGACATCCTGGCCGACGGCCTAACTACTGCTGGAGGCGAGGAGAAGGCCGTGGCGTGGGCGTCCAGCACCATGTACGGACCGCTGGGGCTGTTGGGTAAGTACCTCATAATCTCTGCTCGCTGGTGCGCCACTGTATACTCATATAGACTAGCTACCTTTCCTAGCATCTTACACTACACCAATTTGACTCGATAGTTTGGCGGCGGTGCTCAGCCAGGGTGCTGGAGTTGCTTAGGGAGGTGAGGAAATTGAAACGAAGTGCAAGAGCTTTAACCGTATCCGTACCCAGATTATCAGATTATTTCATTTCTCAGTAAAAGCTTTTTCCGTAGCTATACTGTAGGACAAAGAACGTTCGCAGCATAACACAGGCTACACAGCTTGCTAGGAATGGCGTTAGCTTCATTAGGACCAAATAAAACGTACGTTTCTCGTAGCAATAGCATTGAATGCAACTATTCTGAAGAATTCTGACCGTTACAGGGTTAACCCGTTTACCGTCCATATTAAATATAAGTTTTCATACCAATAACACTTGACAAGGTCACCGAATGGTCCTTTGAGGTAGTAACAACGTAAATATTTCCTGACTGTTATTTAAAATCGGACCTGGGCGCGTTATTACGCCTTTGCTCAGCTGCCGGATACGGTAATCTTAACGAACTCGTGAAAAAATTCACGCAATAATCGATATGTTTGCTTGATATAGGCCGGTGCAGAATCTTCTCTTCTCTGACTTGCCTCATTTTCTTCATTGATCCTTTGTCGTGCTCTCACCCATAGGTCCTCTCTTCTCTGGCTTGCCGTTCCCTCATGTTCCCGCTCGCGCTTATCAGCAGCTCTTATTCCCTTCTGTAACTTAACTGCTTACAGTCTTTCTTGACACTGTGTCGCATAGACGCGTCATCTCTCTCAATTGGTAGCGCGTCTTTACTCTTGAGACTGTAGTAGTCTCGTTATTCTTTTACGTTCCCTATCCTCCAGTCTCCTTCTTCTTAAACGTGCGTTATTATTACATTGAGTAGTTTGCGCCTCCGTCTCCAAAACAACGGCAATCTAACAGAGGAAGACGCAAGGGACGTATAGTATGACGATAGAAATGTTGGGAACTCATGCACGGTGTTCCCACACTGGATCAACGCGCATAGGAACAGCAAGTCAGGAAAGAAAAGGAAGATCAGAATAAAGCATGAGCAAGTAGGAGTATGATAATGGAAGGAAGCAAAATGGGCACGAACGATAAACGTCCCGAACGCCTAGCTAATGGCTAAGCTAACTCTTGAACGTGCGTCTTTCATAGTGGGAAACAGAAGTAAAGTCTTGAGTAAAACACTGCAATAAACTTGGATGCAACTCCAGTCAGCTTATATGCAATGTGAGCGCACCGTAGCAATGATACTGTCTTTTAAATTCAAATATCTGTTTCATTGAAAAGCAAAAATTTTGACCTATGAAGCAAAAACTGCTCTGTCAAAGAAAGCCAGCAGGCTAGAAGAAATAATTGCATCTATTGCCCGTAAAAAAAATTGTTGCTCCGTGACCTGAGAGAAAAAGTTACAAATAAAAATCACACTCCAGAAGCTGCAAGTAGCTACGTTGTTTCGAATTCATGAAGTGTTTCAAGCATGAAGTGCATTCAGATAAAGGAATAAGGATCCCACTTTTGCCATCGTCAACAACCTGGTCATCGATTTTTATGAAAACGTAACTTAATAACAAAATCTGCAACTTTTCTAATTTTTCGCTATGGTATCAGTTTCATTAAAATGTTGACGCGAAATATATATATATATATAATAATACACAAAGCGTTTTATATTAGGATTAATCTAATATACGTGAAACTTTTTCATGATGCTCAGCAGTGATGCTGCGGTTGATTGATATTGTTGAATTTAAATAAAAACTGTCATTTTTACAAGAGTTTGTTTAAATATTTACAGGTCTAAAATAATTGAACGATTGTTAAATTACTTTTAAAACAGCGCCATAACTCTAGACAATCTATGGTCGACTGCAGCCGTATACTCTTCTGGGGCCTGTTGGCCTATATCTGCAGCAAAAATCAGTGCATGCGGGTTTCTTTGTTGGGGGTACGGTCAAGTCGACTTTCCCCTTATAAAAAATGCAACCGATATCGTTTCGGGTCCAGGGTTAGTATCACGGCGGAGTATACTGTTGATGTTTCGCGTAAATTAAATTAATTAGTTAAGATAACCGTATTCAGCAGCGGCGCAAAAGCACGCCCAGCTCTGTTTAAAATGAACTGTTCCAGGCTGACAACTTATCGCTTCACAGGCTGGTCAGTATTCGGTGTCGTGGTCACCACTGAGTCATAGTCTGGTTCCCTCCCAGTATCACCCCACGTGACGTTGCCGGTCTCGACAAGCATTCTTTTGTTTGTTGTTCTTAGCCGCATCTGTGGCTGTAGCAGTTGGATGCTCCTCTTCCCTGGTCTTCTATAGCTGAGTTAGTATGCGGGACTCTCATCTAATTTTGACATCTCTAGGACCTTCTATTTGATAATGAAACAAGGACGGACTGCAGCGACCCTCAGATAACAATAGCTTTCCAATCGCACAGACAGATAGTTGAACGGCAAAGGCATACGAATAGTCCATGGCACCATGACCACTCTTCTTCAGCGGCAGCTGCATGTTTAATCTTGAAACCATATTTCTCTGGTGAATATCTTCCAGGCCCCACGTCAGTATTATTTTCCTTTTTCACTGTCACAGTGTCGTCAGTGTCTTAGCCTACACTAGACTTGTTGGTCCAATCAAAATCCCAGGTAGCTATTTGGTTTAGAGGTTGTAGATGAAATTTCAATAAGATGTGTACACAATTAACATAGGGACCTCCAACAAGAAGTAAACTATGGTAAAGAAATAAATGTGCTTATCTGCAACAAACACAAATTCGTAGCTATAGGTCAGTGGTGGGCGCCGATCGTTATCTGGACACCGAAATGACCTAAAATTCTTTATAAAAATTAATTTTTCTGTTTATCATTGACCAGTGCTCTTGTATTTGTGATCCTTGCCAATAGATGCATTCCTTTCATCACCCGGAACGGTTCATATTTTTTTCTATTCGAGGTCGTAATGTTGATTGGAAAAGATATTGCAGTGTCATCGATTAGCACTAGATGTAGGGGTAGCGTAAACAGCGTCAGTGCCTCATTTGCCCTGTCAATTTTGCCAGTTTTTTCTCAACTGAGGAGAATAATGGCCGGCTTGGTTTTTTTTTTTAGTAATGTTCAACTAAGGAATTTTCACAACTCATTTTCCCTCAAAATTTCAGCGCGATTTTGCTTCAGTCGCTATAAAAAGAAAGATATATAATGTTGTTTTTGTTCTCTATCTTTTCAGCTTTCTGACTTGTTCCTTTGCGCCGGGCTGGTTTTGTGCATTAGTTATGCTTGTCCTAAAAGACTGTCGTAGGACCGCTTTTGTCCGAGACGAGGAGGCCTAAACTTTGAATACCACCATCAGGTGTGGCCTCGACTGTCGCTGAGGAGCGCAAGGCTCGCCTGCAACACCTGGTGACCCGAGCGTGTGCCCAACTGATGGTGAAGGACGGTATGTTGGTGCACGCGTACTTGGAGGAAGACGAGACCGCCATACGGGCCATGCCGGGTTGGACCAAGAAGGGCTACTCTGCCTGGCTGTACCAAGAAGGGCTACTCTGCCTGGCTGTGGGTGTGTGGAGCTCAGGACGCTCCAGAAAAGAAGTAAAGTGCTCTCTACTGCAAGATTCATGTTAGCGGAAAAAGAAAGCATTATTAGCTAGATCAAAATGTGTTGTGACTGCCGCATGTATCGGATTTTATACAGTCGTGTTTTTCTTTCGTTACCTGTAGACTAGAAATGTACGGTGGTATCCCTTCAATGACCTCTGTTCGTCCTTGGTAATTTGATATAAAGTGGATGGGAAGGACTTATATTTACTTGATCTTTGTTGAGTTTTTTTTTTTGCTATTAAGCTATAGAGATATTCAAATTCAGTACCTAGTGCACTGCTTGGATGGCAGAACCAGAGCCTTTTCTAACATATCAACTCTATTACCAATGAAGCGTTACTTAATAGTTGGATTAGTAAAGCGATAAGATCACGGATCTCATTGTTTACTGTTAATAGAGAGATAGCATATTTTTTTTTTGCATACAAAGCAGTTCATTTCAACCTCATCCTTAGTTTAGAAGGTACAAACTTTTTTTTCTCGTTTTGCTACCAAACTAGTATTTTTTTTTTGTTACAACAGCATTGAGGAAACTCGTATCATTTACCTAAGGCTTGTTCCACGGCTTGAAGTATGCAGCGCTGAAGCGAGAGACTTTCGTCACTGGCCACATATCTGCTCACATTTCATGCCGCCTATCCCACAAAAAACGTTCGCTGAAGTTACTTCTCAATTAGCATTCATATCGACATCACAGCAGCTGAAACGGTCTTTGGATATAGCCTACTCGGAGGGGGGAGGCTCTGAGCAAAAATTTCGTGGTTACAAAAATTGCATGCATACATTCGTGATACTGCATACAATTGTTATTATTAAATGATTACGTTAACCATCGTTTCCGCCAAGGGGCGATCCGCACAGTGATGCAAGTAGGCCAGGAGGCTCGAGTAGGAGTATCTGTCTCTACATCGGCTCTCCTCTGCCACATAGTAGAAGTTTGCTCAGTCTCGTTGCGCTACTACTGGCAGGAAAAAGGTGAAAAGTATAGAAAAACGCACTCTAGTGGACGGCCTCTTTTGTAGCCTTCCATACGAGAGAGACTTAGATGTGTCCCGCGTACAAGGTCGGCTATTTCGATCAACAGCCCACCTCATAAAAAACAAAGGGAAAAAATAGAGAACCTACCTAACTTTTCAAAACTAACCTAGTCGGTAGGAACTGCGGCCAGCTGCAACATCCCCTGCGGAAAAGGCACTTGTGAAGCCTCGGGGTTGTGAGGCCCAAATTACTGCACAATTTCTTATTGTCAATAACTATAAAGTAAAACTATTATCAATAACTATAAAGTAAAACTGCTTTAAGAAACTGGTGTCTCCCAAAAACAAAATCGGTAACCTTTATATTATCGTGTAACAAACTGTCTTGAGTTTATATGGAATTCTTTGTAAAACTATACTAGAGAAACTTACGGTAAAGTATGCATCCGATAATTTGGGCGCTTCAGTACTTCGGCATTTATAGTATTTCGGGACTATTCCTGTAATTCGGCATGAAATACCTAATTAGAGATCTAAATTTTGGAGAGCGTTTTACCCAAACAGCGTCCGCCCTGCCTAATTCGAATTTAGCACATTAATTCGGCAAAACAGCCAATCCGAATTGCAGATATGGCTTCCGAAACATGATGCGCCTGGCATTCGGAAATTTTGGCGTCTGTTCATTTAGCGCGTGATCATTATGTAGTATGTACAATTTTCTCTTGGGATGGATTTCAACTAACTAGCCCACTTACGAACCCCCGACATACGAACATGTCTTGGCACGAAAATTACGAACTTCTGTCCGACTTACGAGCCTGGGAATATTGCAAATTTTTATTTAAGCACAACACATGTACTGTATTTGTTTTATTAAGGACCCCGCAACCCAACTCTTCAGTTCTCAAAGAGAAAGACCGCATTACAAGACCGGTAAGCGCGTCCAGTCGCACCTAGCAACGACCGATAACTGGGTCTGCTAAGGGTGTTCGACGACAGACTGCTAATAGTGTCCAACCAGGTCTACAAGACCACGAACAGCGTCCAGCCAAATGTAAAAAAAAAAAAAAAAAAAAATTAGAGGAACTGGTCGAAATAAGGCTTATAATCTAAACACACCTAACGAAGTATGCTCTCATGAAAAACCACATGAAAGGAAATGTTCGAAGTTCGTATTCTGTTTACAACCAGCCCTCGAAATGATTACCCTGGTGCTCAATACGGCGCTGGTAAGATGCTACTCACTCTGAAGCTCACCCTTGAAAATACAAATTTCTTAAAATTTATAACGATGGTGATGAAATAAAACCATCGAGGCTTCTACACCAAATAAAATTCGGTAAGATATCTTTTCAAGTGGTTTTGCTGCAGCATTTTAGAGGTGATAACATTTTCATTTCTAAGCGTCTGCTTTCCAATTATTGAACGAGCTGCAACTCCTTTCCTAAGAAGGCACCCACTGTGGAGTCCTGACCTACCGTACTAAGGGAAATGATGGCAGGCTAAGCAGAGGAGTTTAGAATGGAGCGCACCAACAGGAGCAGCAGCTCTCAGTCATGGCGATGGATAAACAGCGGTACGATCGATATGTGGGGTAGAATCTGAGGCAGCAGCGCTCTGTGGAATTTATAGCAACTTTTCATTCCAAATTCTGGAAGCTGCGCATTCACAGCCCTCGCATAAATTTTGAAGAGCACTACAGTTACTAGGAGGACCATTTAGTTACTTATTAATAGAGAATTCTGGAAACTATGCCTCAAGTCCTACCCTCATTTGAACTTCAGTTTCCAGAATTTTTAGCCCCTCCCCTTCTCCAAACAACACTTCCGTTCTCAAGTGTTAGGCGTGGCCTCCCACCGCCATATCGTAGCATCGTCACAAACACCAATAAGAATAGAAGCGTCGCGACTGAAGGCGGTCTGGCGGATGGCTGCCGTACAGCGAGGGTGGCTGAGAGTGGAGGGGCGGATCATGCGAGGGTCGCTGGCCGTCATCTCCCACACATATATCTTGCCTTGCTGGTTACCCAGTGCCAGCATCTGCAACGGTGAGCGTAGTCATTAGCTGTCATGAGCACAAGGTAATAAGCAAATTACTAAGTTATATGCCCATAATTGCGATAGAATAACTGCGGTAAAGTGCTGGGGTGGATTGTGTAGACTCCTACGCCGTTAAGGCTAGTACACACGCTAGTCAACAGAAAGTTGCTTCAGCTAATCGTCCAAACGTTTTGTTGAACTCTCGTAAACACAGCTTTGGATTAACTAAAAAAATATGGAAAAATGTTACTATTATGTTAGCCGTCAGTTCCGTTTGCTAGGCAAGTGCGGTTAGTTAAGTTTCGGACATCTCTTCAAACTTGGAGGCAATCATAACTCAGAGTTCTTCGCAAGTGTGTGCTTCTTGACCTGTTAACAGCTTGCGTCGACTTATGTCGAACTACCGTTTTGTACCTTAATGGCTCTGGATCACACAAGTTGAGGATAGGGACATGCATTAAACCCCAAATAACTGGTCTTCAAATTATAAACAGAAAAGACGTATAAGAACCAAAAAAATAAACTTTAGAGATTTTTGGCAATAAACCCGTCCGCCAAGCAGAGTCAGGCTTCCTCGTAACTGTCCGCTAACAGATTAAACGGGCACAGGAACGCATCCGGACGCGGGGATAAGGAAAATTGTTCCGTAGCTGGCGTGTGGCGCAAAAAAAAGCCGTATTGCATCAAAATGACTACGCACGTTCCCGCAAAATAGTGAAACCAGATTTCGTGTAAAGAACTACAGTTATGAGCCTTGAGCTTAGAAAAAATATATTTTCTCATGGGCTCTTTAGTTGACATCAACTTTAGCTGTGATATCGAAAATATTAGTCAATTACCCATTCTTTATGGTTTCGAGATAGCTAACTGTGGGATTGGTGTATGAAATGAAAAATAAAGGTAAGGAATTCCGCGTATTCATGTCCCTGTGAGATTATCACAGGAGGGATGTCATATGCGTGAAGAAAAATCCCAACAGCTAGTCCGACTGCCAGAGGGCGGATGTGCACCACAGGGGTGATAGCGCGCAGCGATGTCAGAAATAATGCACAGGTCGGTATGTCGGTGTTTTGGTGCCGGGGGAGGAGGATGGGACGTGACGTCGACCAAAAAACTCATGACAAAATTCATTTTTTCTAAGCTCTAGGGCTCAAAAAATTAATTTTTCTCAATGTGGCACTTTGGTCGACGTCAACTTTTGCTACCGTAAAGCACGGCTGTAGGAACGAAACTCGAACCAAAGAAGGGAGCGACCGGAGTGCAAACTAAAACGGAAGGTAGAAGTCAGGAAGAAGCGTGAATCAGAGTGGAAAAGGAAGCAGGAAGCCACCTGTAACACGAAGGTAGGCAGGAACAGTAGAGAAGCACCAATCGGCTCCACGGATGATGCCTAGCATGGGAACCGTATTCCTGAAAAAGCGCCTTGCGTACGGCATGGCCTCCGGCGCAAGCGGCTACAGGACCCTCTGACCTGATAGCCAGAATCAACCGAGAGGAAGCGCAGGAGCGGGGCGGTGTTTGTCTACAATGAAGCGGGAAACGCTACCCGTTTGGTTGAAGCCGCCTCTGATAATGAGTTAGAGCATTAACCGGTTGGAGAGGATCTGGATGCCGAGGGATGAGAGCGAGGATTCCACGAGCCGGAGGATGGCTTCTCGGTTTTGTCACATCAGTGGGGAACACAGAAGGAATAGGTTGCTCCGAAGACAACTTACAGTATCTACGGCACAAATGAGCCAACAGTGAAGACCTGCTGTTCGAAGCCAGGGCTGTGAGGAAGAGCGTTTGAACGAGGTGGTGCCGTTGCTTGGTGGCCTCTCAGGGCCCACCAACGTCAGCTGAGGCAGGAGGCCTCGGGGATGGGGGGTATGAAGTAGAAGAGAGGAAGAGGAACGGTTAACGCGCAGCTCTAAGTGGGGCCGGCGAGAGACCACTCATGGAACGATCTAAGGGGGCGACTACTACATGGGAATAGACGAACAGTCAGTCCCTCAGACCGCACGCAGAACAAGCAGGAGGGATCATCGATTCGTCTCACTCGGAACGGAGAAACAGCGAAGACCGAACAGAGGCCGAGCGTAGCTGGGAGAGGGTAGATCTAGATCCGGGGAGAGGAGAGACCTCTGAACAGGGAGGAGGGCAGTCAAATTCCAGAACCCTGCCGGAGGAAGAGGCAGCTCCTGCATTTACAACAGCAGAGGTGGAATGCCCTCAAGGCAGTACGTAATGTTCGGAATGGAAGAATCCCATCTGCAAGAGGGGAATCATTTTCTGAGTCGAAATGTGACTGGAGAGAGTTCAGTGAAGTACAGCGTCAAGAGGAGGAACGAGAGGCAAAAAACTGCACTCGGTGAGGGCGCTAAGCCAACTGACAATCTGCCATCGCTGCCCGCTAGCACCCCTGTGGTGCACACCCGCCCTCTGGCGGTCGTACTCGCTATATCGGATTAGCTGTTGGGATTTTTCTTTACGCATATGACATCCCACCTGAGATAATTTCACAGGGACATAAATACGTGGAATTGCGGAATTCTTCACCTTTATTATTAATTTCTTACACCAATCCAACAGTTAGCTATCTCGAAACCATAAAGAATGGGTAATTGGCGAATATTTTCGATATGAAAACTGAAGTTGACGTCGACCAAAATGCTACATAGAGGAAAGGGTTTCACTTGAACACGATGCTTTTGGCGACAGCCGCGACACTGAGCTAGTTCAGGATAAACGATGAAAGCTCCGTTAAAGGAAACTGCTGATATTAAGGAACCGTGCGACATCACTAGTCTCGCAACCATACTGCGACATATAAACCGATTATTATTTTTTAGGCTTTCCCTCCGCACAGATAAACCGAAGCAGTCAGCACTGAACTTTTACAAACCAAACCTTACCTTCTGCCAAAAGTCCAGAGAGAAGCGCATGAACCAAATCTGACACTCCTTGTAGTCGAACTTGTGGAGGATGGTGACGTTGGTGTCGTTGAGCTTCAGTTCAGTTTGGTTCAGTAGGCCAGGCTTCCAGCAAACAATTGTGTTCTCGCAACTCTGGTGCAAGAAATAACCGTGAAAAGTTTTGCAAATCTTAGCTATAAAGCGGGTACAAACGACCATCTTCTGCTCCTATATGTAGTTCAAAGCGTCCCAATACGATACCATGTTCGTGCGAACACCTTAATAGCACTTAACTTTCCGAGTTCTACTTAAGTTCAGATTTGAGACATTTGAAAGGGTACTAGTGACACTTGCTTAGCCTGCTGGCATAACGACTAACATTTAGTAGAGACGTAGTCGTGTAAAATGACGAACCAAAACAGTCGGACGTTGAGTAGGACACACGCTGGTCAAGGGAACGTCGAGTGGACCTACCTCTTAGTTATACTGTAAACCTCTGATTAAGGGATTACGGCAAACGTAACAGATATTCACAACGACGCGGGATTTACAAACAAGCCGTCATTTCGCTCACTACAACGTCAAAATGTCAATTATAATTAGATTCAATGTTTTACCACCCCCCCAAGAGAGGCAGTGTGGTGGTAATTCAAGAGATCAGTAGTGAAAGTTTATAACGCTTTTCATTAGTAGGAATATTTTACCTCTGCATTTCTACCGAAAAGTCTCAATACGCAACTACTGGCGGGGAAACTAGACGCGAATCATCGCGAAGAGAGGAAAAAGGAATGAGAAGAGGCAGTAGAAAGTAAACACAGGTGCGGATGGTCCCTTCCGAGACCCCCCACAACGGAGCAAATAAGAGTCGTATGGGATGGGTAGCTTACCGCCATTCGGCGATGCACCTCGCGGAACAGAAAGGGAAGTACTGTATAGAGAACCTACCAAATCGAACAAACAAACTTCGTCAGCAGGAACGAGGGTTGGCAAAAACAATGTTTTTTTTTTGTTTAAACCAAAAGCCATGATTTTTTTTTTGTTAAAATCAATTTTTTTCAATATCTTTTTCCAGTTCTAGGAATTTTATACAACATTTAAAGGGTTTTCTGCTGGTAAACATGAAGTTAGCTAATCATTAACAACCTTAGTCGCTTCATTTCAACTTCCTATCTAATATTAAGGATGACCGTCGTGTTTATATACGTATATTTATATTTATTTATATTTTTCGTATCTCGCTCTTAGCGAAATAGATTTGCAAAAATTAGCTCTGGCCTTCCTGGCTTCATCAGTTTAATCATCGGCTAAAAGACTCCTGATCCTGCCAAGCTGCATAGGAAACTGATAGGCAGAAAATATTCCAGGTTGCCGATGATGGCACTCGAACTGGATATCTGATTCCGGTCTTTCTTTGAGAAATTTGAAGTCCACTCCATGCAGATGCATAAAGCTTATCTAAACAATCTCTTCCATCGTGATGTGTCCTCTCTTCTGAGGTCTTCTTCATCCAAACTTCAGCCGTCTTTACCTTTAGTTTACACTGATCGTCTTATTTAGACTGCATAATTATCGAGGCAAATGGTAAGATATTCTTCAGCGGTCAGCACGAGCGTAAAAACCACGACGATTTCTTGGCAGTAAATGGTTTTCTCCATTTTAGGTTCTCCTTTCAAGAGAGCAAGTTTTCTCCGAGTCTGAGTTATATGCCACCCTCGAGTATCTTGGATACAGACCTCCATATTCATTAGAAGCAATATCGACTGTGGGAGAAGAATATTGTTAATCGTTGGTAACAATGAATGCAGTTCTTGCTCTTCCAGCTTCTCTTGCCGTTCCCGTGGAGCCTGATATTCATTACTTTACTCTACATCGAAATTATATTTTCTTTTGGTTTACGATGTACACATTTT
>LQNS02278142.1:3214360-3227422 GCA_001587735.2 Parhyale hawaiensis | reverse complement strand
AGGCGACACCTGACCCTTGGGAATAGGAGTTATATTCCCAGTGCGCCAACAACGAGGAAAATTTCCTAACCGTATCAGGCGCCGGAAGATCACAGCAAGCTTGGGAGCAAGAACGTCAGCCAAAGTTGACGCATAAAGCTTATCTAAACCAAGGAGCTTCAATAGAGAAGGAGGGAGCCTTGTGGCCCAGTTACAAACTTGCCAGCGAGTCAACCAGATCTCATATGGCTGTGAAACGCTCATTGGTGGAAAAGACGGGGGAGCACTGAGTTTCACGGGGGACTAGCAGACGAACCGAGTTACTGAAATGCGATTGGTGCTTACGCGACTGGCTGCAGCCATAAGAGACTCTTAACTGATATGCGATTGGTCCATAGGACAACTGGCTGACAGCCATAAGAGACTCTTGAGCTTCAACGGGCTAGGCTACTGGCTCCCTCCTTCTCTATACAAGCTCCTTGATCTAAACAATCTCTTCCATCGTGATGTGTACTCTCTTCTGAGGTCTTCTTCATCCAAACTTCAGCCGCCTTTAGTTTACACTGATCGTCTTATTTAGACAGCATAATTATCGAGGCAAATAGTAAGATATTCTTCAGCGGTCAGCACGAGCGTAAAAACCACGACGATTTTTTGGCAGCAAATGGTTTTCTCCATTTTAGGTTCTTCTTTCAACAGAGCAACTTTTCTCCGAGTCTGAGTTGTATGCCACCCTCGAGTATCTTGGATACAGACCTCCATATTCATTAGAAGCAATATCGACTTTGGGAGAAGAATATTGTTAATCATCGGTAACAATGAATGCAGTTCTTGCTCTTCCAGCTTCTCTTGCCGTTCCCGTGGAGCCTGATATTCATTACTTTACTCTACATCGAAATTATATTTTATTTTGGTTTACGATGTAGCTACACATTTCGTAGCAAATCAGCGGAGCGTAGAGAAGGTAATTTTTTCCGGTACAGTAGACGTAGTAATTATCTATTCCAACTTCTTGGACCCGAAAATTTTGTTATGCTGAAGCTATCTTACTGTGTATTCTGGATACGCAGCGGAAATGAAATTCAGTGATGTTTCAGCGCTTATTAGTTACAAATAAAGTCTTCATTTTTTTTTGCATGTTATGTAAGGGAGGGAAGGGGTGTGCTAAAGACGAATTGAAGTGTACTGCTCAGTAGAAAGCACGTATCTCTTACGCTAATTTCAGTTGGCCGTCGTAGCGTTTTCCTCTATATGTATTTTAGTAAGGAAAGTACATTTAATGAAGAAATGTAATCACAAATTTCTTGTGACGAAGAAGAAGCAAGACAAAGAAGAGAAGATTCCGCACCGGCCCATATTAAGCAAATTATATATCTATTATTGCGAGAATTTTTTCCCGTACAGGTCCACTAGTTGTAGAAGAATGACTTATAAGAAAAAGCAGTTAGCACAGTAAGCAGAGCACCTGTATTTGATATGGCTACATTTAATATCCAAATTGCAGAGAAGCTATGATCTATCATTATTGCAATGTAAAATCCTTTGAAAAACTTGAAAACTCTTCAAATTACAAATACAACTTGACAGAATTAGCCATCTACTAGCTAATTAAAAAACAGAGTATCGAACTAAAGAAATGAAATGGCTATATGGCTACATCCTTCTCATGAGCTCACTAGCTATCTAGTAGAAACTTTAACTACTACTTCTAACTTTCAGTAGCAGCAGGCATACAAGTATAAAATTAAAAATATATCTCTGAAATGAAATAACACAAAATTCAATAGATTATAGATTTTTAATAAACAGAAGCAATAGTTGACCCTGACTATGATAACAGCCAAACGGATTCCTAAATAGAAACGCATTATCTCTTCCTTTTAGTCTTGTAACTGAAATTTAACAACTTCTGGAAGTAAAACCAAACAAATTGAATAAAGACCAAATAAACCAAAAAAATAATGTTTTTTGGTTGGTTTAAACCATGGTTTTTTATTTGGCTTAAACTAGTTACAACATCTACGACAAAAGCACTCGGGACAGCCTTAGAGTTAGTGAAGTGCTATTACTACAGAAGTAAAAACTTCATTAGTGGTGAGATAAGAATCTGTAGGCACCACCCAAGCTAGGCTGAATACAACGCTGGAAATGACAGTTCGCAAGTAGTGATCCAGGTGAACACCAACACTGAGGCTCTTTGGTAGGCATTTCAACTTTTTATTTTAAACAGCGTGACTCCAAAGGTCACTTCAGAGCCGCAGACAATAATTTCTTGTCCTATGTCGGTACTTCATAGCGTTACAATGTTTCATAGCGTCCATCTAAGCTAACTCAGCTGTGTGTGTGCCAGTGCATTTGCTAATACCTTAGCCCGTCACGTCAACTGACTTAGCAAGTGTCACTAATAACGTTTTCAAATTTTGAGTGAATAATAACTTGAAGCGGTGCAGTTGCAAGAGACGCAGCAACGCATTCGAATACCGTGATGTACGAATATACAACAAAAGACAGCATGATAAAATAAACGAAGGAACCCAAGCACGAGAGTGATTCTATAAAGATCAATGCGCATGGGAACAACACGTCGGGAAAAAAAAGAGGAAGGAAACAGGCAAGCATCAACAATAACAGAACGAAACCAGAAGGGTGCGAAGTGAGCACAAAGGAAAGATGTCACGAAGGCCTAGCTATGGTAGCTTACAGGGTTCCCTCCGGGGTCGCTGCTCCAATTAACATAGGATAGACACACCTAATCTACGGCCCATCCTACCCGACAAACAATTCGGGTCGCCGCAGACGCTAAAACCTTAATTTAGCTTCCGGGCGGTGGCGCCACATTGGCCTCAAATGTTGCTAGGTATGCCCCCTGAGCGGCCAAAGCGCAGACCTCAGCAATGCGGACAGACCAACAGACTGGTACAGCACCACAATTCAAACACCTATTCTTCGTGACATTCTTCACACGCAATGTTCTGTAAATGTTATGAAGATTTGTGAATAATTTTTTGCGTCATGTTGCTGACAGACAGACAAACCAACCCTGGCAAAAACGTAACCTCCTTGCCGGAGATAATAATGATTTCCATGAAGTACTTTAACTCTTAACTACCAGCATTAGGAACTCTATTCACAAGAAAATATACAGGCTTTTATAGATAGTTACATTCATTGGGTTAAATCTCCGCTTCCGCACGAAGAAGATAACACTCAGGAAGAAAAAAGGGACGTATAGTATGACGACAGACACGTGGAATCCATGCACGAGGGCATTCCCACACAGGATTACTGCACATGGGAACAGAAAATTGGGAATGAAGACGAAGAACACAACAGAAGCAGGATTATGAAACTGGAAGGAAGCAAAGTGAGCGCGAAAGACAGACTGAAGGCCTAGCTAAAGGCTAAAGTAACCTACACAAGCTGCNAAGGTCTCTGAGACCTGGACACCGGATGGTTGACCCCAGACAGGCTAAAGTGGGTGAGAGCCACCCGCCCACGGGGGCAAGAGGCTAGTGGAAGTTGAACTTCCAGTAGGCTCTAAACATACAGGCTTTTATAGATAGTTACATTCATTGGGTTAAATCTACGCTTCCGCACGAAGATGATAACACACAGGAAGAAAGAAGGGACGACGACAGACACGTGGAATCCATGCACGAGGGCATTCCCACACAGGATTACCGCACATGGGAACAGAAAATTGGGAATGAAGACGAAGAACACAACAGAAGCTCCTAATACTTTGACCTTCCTTCGTTTCACTCGCGCTTTCTGTCTGACTTCCGGATCGATTTCCGATTTCATTGGATGTGTTCGACGGTGCCCACGCTGTTCCCTATAACACAAGATGGGCGAGCCAAACTAACCTAACCCTATGGCCCATCCTATACCCCCTGAGGGGTAGACACTTTGGCACATCAGAGTAACTGAGCTGTTAAGATTAAGCTATCATTTAATAATATGAAGTCGACATATTTAAAATTCTTTAAGGTTTCGGGATAAATGATCCCATCATCAGAAAAACTATAAAAACCTATAAAACCTTTCTTTATTTCTGAATCGGGGAAGGGAGCATGGGTGCTGTCGGGGGGAGGTCTGAAACGCGAATGAACAGAGCCACGTAGAGGGGCCGGATGTCAGCTCCTGTACAGACAGCAGATGTGAGGCTAGGTATGGACAGTGTGCAGCGGTACAGCTGAGGTCATAATATTAAGACTAGGTTTTGTTCTATGGATGTGGAGGGACTCGAATGTTATGAGCTCGATTGGGTTGGAAGAGTCTATGATTAAGAAGTTGTTCCTGCTGATGGGATGGTTGTTTTGCTCGGCATGCAGGCGAGGGGCTGAATGTGAGGGTTTCGCAAGTGGTAAGCCGGTTCGACTGGATACACCTAGATGTTGGTCAATGCGAGCTTTGAAGTATTGTCCACTGCTACCAATGTAAGTCTCTGCAGCCTGGCATTGGTAAAGGTAGACAACACTGGACTGTAGTGGTGTGGGGGGTTTATCTTTAAATTTGAAGTAGGACCATATGGTAAATATGTTTTTGTAGGAAAATTTGAAGTTTATATGTGGGTACGCTTTAGAGAGGAACGCTTTCAAAGAGTTTACTGCGCTAACGGAGGTTTCATTGTAGTACGGAAGTGAGTGGAAGAAGTCCAATTTACGGACCGAGGGTTTGTTAATGCCGGGATCGAACAGTTTGTCTAGGAACAATTTGCAGTGGTGGTCCATGAGGTGGCGCTATTTTTGAAAAATGTTCGGAGAAAGTCGACTTCGTTCGAAATTGCAAGGTAAGACGAAGACAAATGGTACGCTCGCTCGAAATAGTAAGGTTTTTATTGCATTAATTTTAAATTGATCATAGCAGTGACTGAAGAAACTGGTTGCGAGGCTTGAGAATGTCGATTTTCTATAAACTACAGTGGTTAATGTGGAGTCTTGGTTAGTTACTAGGACATCTTAAAAGGCTAAAGAATTATCTGATTGGTTTTGGGCAGTGAACTTGATGTTTGGATGTTTGCTATTCAAATATTGCAGAAATAAATCTGTTTGATTGTTGAATATGAGGAAAATGTCATCTATGTAACGATTATAGTGGATTGGTTTGAATAACACTGGACAACACTTCAAAACCCGCACTGACTAACATCTAGGTGTATCCAGTCAAACCGGCTTACCACTGGCGAAACCCTCACATTCAGCCCCTCCCCTGCATGCCGAGAAAAACAACCATCCCATCAGCAGGAACAACTTCTTAATCATAGACTCTTCCAACCCAATCGAGCTCATAACATTTGAGTCCCTCCACATCCATAGAACAAAACCTAGTCTTAATATTATGACCTCAGCTGTACCGCTGCACACTGTTCATTCCTAGCCTCACATCTGCTGTCTGTACAGGAGCTGACATCCGGCCCCTCTACGTGGCTCTGTTCATTCGCGTTTCAGACCTCCCCCGACAGCACCCATGCTTCCTTCCACGATTCAGAAATAAAAAAATTGTATTTTTTATAGGTTAGAGGTTCTTTATAGTTTTTCTGATGATGGGATCATTTATCTCGAAACGTTAAAGAATTTTAAATATGTCGACTTCAGATTATTAAATAATTACCCTAGTTTAGTTCTTTTTAGGCTATCCTTATTAAGAGTCAAAAGCTGTACCGCTCCACGACGACAATAACCAAGGGTCGCATAGCTCTATCTTACGGTGCACCAAAACAGACCTTGGATAGCACGAGGTTGCCGAGCCATCTGACACAGTCCACATAGTTCCTGTGTATGTCTCGTGTAGAAAAATCGGGGAAGTTTTGCTCCACTGCAGCAAAGGGACGATTGGAGCGGGCGGGGTTGAAGGTATAAGAATCGCGGATGGCCTTCTCCATGGCGTCCGTGGTGAGGCTCCAGATCTTGAGTGAATGATCCATACCGCAGGAGACCAGGAACCGACCCTCTACATCGATATCCTGCAACAGACAGTAGCCTACTTAAGGCGTCTTCCGTTCTCACAGCGCAGTGATTATTATTTTATTATATTGTGGGTTTTCCCGCCGTATTAGATGCAAAGACTATACAACAGTAATCCAATTTTGTATGATATAGTTTACAAGTTTAGTCGAACTCGAATGAGTTCTATTAGAACAAGCTTGGCCACGTGCACCATGTCTCGTAAGAAATAAGGCGCGAGAATCTCGAACTCCACACGGCTCGGTCGAACGAAATTGCTCAGCCGTGCGGTGCAGAGAAGGAGACGAAAAATGAAAAGAAAAGAAGACAGGAGAAAGCGAACACTCGTGCGGGGAATCCCTCCCGTGGCCCCCACACTGGAACAGATATGAGTCCCATGGGATGGGTCGCTTACCACCATTCGGCGGCCCACCTTCGAGGAATAGAAAGGGAAATACAGAGAACCTACCTAATTCTACAAAACTAAACTTCTCACCAGGAACTGCGGCCAAATGCTACATCCCCTGCGGAGAAGGCACTCGGGACCCTTGAGTGCGTGATGCCCAAACATATTGTGGCAGGGAAAGGGCCCGCCAGAATATGTCCCAGAGGGCCCCTCTGAAATAGCCTCCTGCGACCCCAAGACATAAAATTTTAAGGATGGAATGGACAGAGAAATACATGAAGATCAACATGAATCATGTTCTTCTCACTGACGAAACCCGGGCAACCCTTGATGGACCTGATGGGTGGAGTAAGGGTTGGTTGCTATCTGGAGGTGAGTGTCATCAACGGGTAAAACGTCAAAAACAGGGAGGTGGTGTTATGATATGGGCTGGTATCATAGGGGATCGACTTGTAGGTCCGGTTAGTGTACCTGAGGTCGTGAAAATTACATCTACGTCATATTGTGACATGTTAAAGGACGCCTTGGTCCCATGGCTGGATGACATACCCCTTTCGTTGCTTCGAAACTTGATTTTAATGCATGATAATGCGCCTTCTCACTCTGCCCGTACAACCACAGCATTTCTGGACTCCTTGGGGTTCCATGGAGAGAAACGGATGGTTTGGTCACCGCGCTCACCTGATCTGAACCCAAGTGAAAACTTCTGGTCCCTTCCGAAAAGGGAAGTTTACGCAGATAGAAGACAGTACAACACAAAATCTGTCTTGTGGGATGCTGTTGCTGCAGCACCAAGGGCAGTTCCACCTTCTGCAATAAAGAAACTAACTGGCTGCATGGATTCAAGGATTATTAAAGTTATTAAAAGTTATGAGGGTCATGTTGGAATATAAGACTTTTTTCAGTCATTGTAAACTATGTATTGATTAATGATTTCTTGTTTAATCCGTGTTCTTCCCATTTGTGTTGTTCATTGTTGCTCCTTTGTAACATAAAACTGTGAATATTTCGTTTTTTTAGTCCAAATTCTATTACCGCCGCTCAGTGAAATTAGTTGAACTAAAAAAAATCTAGAACCAGCTCGATTAGTCGTTTGAAAATAAGCAGACACTACAAGCATCATAAGTTTAAATTGCTGTCAAATTTTCACTGATATTTATAGCCAAATAGTTGAGATGTGGTCAAGTCTGCGATAAAGCGATTATTTCCGTTCCAAGTGTAGGAGGCTGGCCTGCTCAGGACGCAGGGCTTATGACAAAGCATCAATGTGGCGTCATTACAGGCCTGCGCAGGTGATGTCGCTACACCCGTGACATACCGGTACCTTGCCCATACTTGGTTTATTCAAGAATCGAAATTAATACCAAAGCATAAATGCCGCTTCGCTACTGGCCTCCCTGAGTACCTACGTCGCTACACCGGTGCCGAAGCTTTGGTTACGGACGTCGGGCTGTTCACGAGTGGTGTGACGTCACAAGTCGAGGTGTGCAGTACCGTAGGTGTCGCATGAGATACTTCAGACGCAGGACTGGTAGGCAACTTACCGCACTCAGCACCTCGTCCCTGTGAGCCTCAACACCACCCAGAAGAGCCACGAGGATGTCAGTCCGCACGTTCCAGAGCCGCATAGCGTGATCCTTGCTGACCGACAGCAGCAAGTCAGGGTTGCACGGGTGGAACTTCACTTCATTGATGGCATTACCATGTCCTGTAAGACCACAACTCTATTATTTAATGCTACAATATCATTCATACTGTATCTACTCGACGCGGAAACATCTCAGACTTAAAAGTACAATGACAGGACACGCACATTCCAATGAATAACAAGCTAAGATTTGACAGTCCCTAAAAATAATCAAACATCTGGTTACTTACAAACAAGTACATTAAGGCGTTACCATCCAACAGAATGCACCATCAAACATCTGGTGGTCGTCCACTCACCGCACAGCAACTTATTCCGGAGTCACACTATAGGTACTTTGATAGAAACAATAGGATGTGAAGATGCGCATTTCGCGTGCCGTTCATGCTACTGAGCTGAACTGTATTTCAGAACTAAGAGTGAGGTCTTAATCCTCGCTTCCAGTTGTTCGTGCGAGTGCCTATGCGGTCTCGGCATTACAAGTCAATGCGTGGCTACCCTAAGAAGAATGTTACCTAAGAGGCGAGGTAGCAAGCGACTAACACAGCCACTCACCAGTGAAGTGTTTGGCGCAGCTCATGGTAGCAATGGAGAAGAGTCTCACGACGCCTCGGGCACCACCAGCAGCCAGCAGAGGATGGCCCGTCTCGGTGTCGTAGCTCCAGGCGACGCTGTAGAAATTCTCTTCAGGCTGAAGGGAGTATCCAGGCATTAAAAGTTACGAGCGTACTTCAGAAGTAAATTATGAGCACGCTTGAATCTTTGCAAAGAATGAAACGAGTTTGTAGCTATTAGCCATTTTCTACACCAGAGAGCCTTCAGACTTTCAAGAGTACATTGAGTGTAATAATAGTAGTAGCTTTTTCCTAGTTTAAGCCTCTCTACCCACAGAGTAGGTACACTGTGATCAAAAGAAAGGAAGAAAGAAGGGACACAAAGAATGTCAAGAGAAACGTGGATCCCATGCACGAGTCAACGCGCATAAGAACGGTAAATCGGGAAAGAAGAGGAAGAACAGAACGAAGCATCATCTGTAGGAGCATGAAGACGGAAGGAAGCAATGTGCGTATGAAAGACGTCCCGAAAGCCTAGCTCATGGCTAAGGTAACCTATAATATCACCCTGGGGCGCTGCTCCCCATAACATAGTAAGGGCGTACTTGACTACCTAACTTAACTGTATGGCCCATCCTATGCCCCTGAGGGGATTCAGTATACGATACCTACCCCCACTGGAGGGTGTAAAGTTAGTTAAGTGTGAAGTATCAATCCCTTATTTATTTAGAATGTTGAGCACCGTAATTACAACTATAATAAAATATGTTATTATATCTTAACTAATATCACTGGAAACTGAATGATGTGATGGGTCCCATTGCTACAAATTGAATTAAATATTCGACACATCACTGTAAATTCAATTATCCTGGACAATTTAAAAAGATTTAATAATTAAATGTTAGACATCATCACCCCAGACTTCATAAGACGTTTGACACCACCATGCTCATAGGCTAACAAGGAACTCTTGTAGAGGTTATCACCACGCACGGGAACACACATTCAGCGAGGAGATACAGAGCAATGACAGCAGTAATATGGAAGAAAATCAAATAAAGGCAGATAGAAATGCAGGTAATACCATACCTATACGAAATTGCTGTCATATCGTTCAAACATTTGAGTTACCTACATTAAATGAATATCAGTGGAACTGCATCCATGTTGGTTTCTCAGTAGCTAGCAGGCTAGTTTAAGGCTCAATAGGGAAAGTGGAGTTTTAAGATGAAAACAAACGTGCAGCATGTCAGGAGCAGCGAGAAAACCCAAGGACTGAACGCCACGGAAGGAACAGCAAGTGGGGCAACGAGGCAACGAATGAAGCCTAAAACGCAAGGTGTGCAATGGAGGTTTTACAAGTCCTGGTAAAACCTCCATTGCACACCCAGCAAAAACGTGGTCACAATAATACTCATTAGGTACGACTGCCTGATATTTCCAGCGAGTACCGATATTGGAATGACCTGAAGATGCAGAGTATCATCATGAATATTTAGGACATGTAACGTTGGTGCGCTACTGAGACACTAGTGTGGCACAAAAGTGCCTACAACTATATAGAGTCATGCAAGATCCAGCAAACAGACTCGCCACCCTTTGCTAACAGACAATTTGAAGAGTGTGTGCAACTGAAGCGAACTAGGGTGATATTCAAAAGTGCAGCATCTAACATATGGAAGACTCACGTAGGAAAATATTTTCATAGAGTAGCTAACATGAAAATTACAGGCAGCAGTATGCTGTACATTGCTGGACTCGTGTCCAGTGACTTTAACTTCATTACAGATACAAGTGTCTGCTGCATCTTACTGAACCTCATGCACTTCACAGCAGAAACATCCAGAAAGTTTCATTCTGTTGTACAGAGAACTATGATTCCTAATTTGCCTGTATATGTAATTATTATTACTTCAGCTATGGACGTTATGCTTCCATCGGAAATTGACAGGCTGTCACTAAGATTACTAAAAAAGTTTTGGGCGGATCATCATGAAACATACAGCGACTGTTAGGTACCATTTGTTACGAGGATCAGATGGTCAACTTTAGGCCATCATTTGTCCAAAAGTTTTCTTATTTGGGCCCCGTACCTCAAATGTTACCAACGGATCTTCATGACATTTACAGGAACGATTAGGAATGGTACGAGAAACAAATAACCAATTTTCATAATGATCTGCTGATTCATTTGTCTCTTTGTTTGTTTTTCTTATCAGAACCTAACTAAGAAATTATCGACTGACCCTTCATGAAATTTACAGGAACTGTCGGGCGTGCTACGAGGAACAAATGATATAGTCACTCTTGGTAATGATAAAAAAAAATCTTGGCTCCAGTACCATTTTGAATTTTTTGCTAGCATTGCTTTGCTTTTCAGAGCTCGGCGCTCCTTGAGTACTTTTCTCGTTTCATTTTGGTATTACTGTGGTGAAGCTTACATTTGTTATGTAATATATACCTTGATGGTTATTTACAGGTAAAAACAATATTTTCTAATACTCAGATTAGCTATATACGAGCAAGTCTCAAATAGTTAACTATATAAATTTCAACACTCATTATTGTATACAGTATTGAGTAGTTAGCACCTCTGTCTCCACTACAAAAGCGATATACATCACATAGAAAGGAAGAAGGAGCATAAGTACGTCAACAGAAACGTGGAACCCAGGACGGGTAACAGAAGAAGAGGAACAGTAGAAAGTAACACCACCAGAAGTATGAAAGCAAATAAAGTAGCCATGAAGGAAATACGTTCCAAACCCTAAAGCTACAAGGTTCTCGGGGTGCGATTCCCCATTGCATACTATGTGCAAACCAAACCGTATGCCTTAAAGATAGGTACCTCAGCGGTCCCCAAGTCCAAGCTGTCTCAGAGCAGTATAGGGCGGCAAGCACGGGCCCCGCGCGCCGGCACCAGCAAGACATCGCGCAGTTATGGAAAGCAAATGAGCCGGAAAAGTGCGCAGTTGGCCATCAGGAGGCCACTGACAAACAACACAACTCACTTAGAAACAACAGTTAAAAACAGCAAGGGTAGGTATGTGTCACAGGGTAAGCACCATCATGGCAGACAGCCAAGCAAGATTAGTAACTCTCCAACACAGTACCACCACCATCACCACAGAAATCCCCAAAACAACAAACCACACCAAACACACCCCAATGAGCAACACTACACCCACACACCACACACACACACAGCCAGTCATCCAACAAACCATGGTTACCCAAATACGCTCGCATGGTAACCAACTCCAAAGCTATTCACGACCAACAAGCCAGAGATATCCGCAGTGGGCCACCAGGAAACAAACACATACACAGACATATACTCTTTAGATTTTCCAAATTACCCTGGAAGACGTGGGCACCCGAGTGTCACGTCTTTTGACAAACAGAAGCGAGTGCGATGCAATATGCCTAAAAATATGAGTGCAGTTTATATAAATGATGACTTTACAATGTATCAAATCGATGTAAGTGTAATTTACATAACCAATGAGTGCAGAACATTCTCAACAGATGAGAGTAGGGCTACAGTATTGGCGTCCCAGGTTTTTGGGTACATGGAGTCAAGAGTTGGGAAAAGCTGGAAGAAAAGTTGTTGTGTCGAGGGGTTAGATGAATTCTCTCCGTGGGTGGGGGAGAAGAGCAACAACAAAGTCAGAACCCCGACACAAGCAGGTATCAGGAGTCAGAGTCCCTCATCAACTACCCAACTGGCAATCTACCATAGTAATCCAAGGTAGACACAACGTGCACCATGCTACATGTGGAGGAGAGCTACAGTGGCAAATGCGCAACTCACATCAGGGTCGGCGTAGCACTGCAGTAAGCGTATGGTGCCCTGCTTCTCGCACTGGTACACAGACACTCTGTTGCTACCTGCCGTGGCAAATACAGCAGGCTGCCCTTCACCTAAACATTGGTTGAATGCCACACCAAACAGCGGCTGTCCGTGGTCTTCCTTCAGATATGTGCTGCAAGTAGAAGGAGCACATAGAAACTAGTGTTACTCCATTGTTATCAATAACCCATAGAAAACGCTAGAATGACCACGCTAACGCAGTAGTGGTATCAGCAGTAGCTACCACCCTAACATAATTAGGAAGCAACAAAAGGCAATATATAGCTAATTCTTTAGCTCATTAACTACATACTTGGAAATTTACACACAAAAGTGCACGAGTTTATCAGTAACACCCAGTGGCATAAACCAAATATTTAAAGCATTCATTAGGCAGTCTTGAACCAGTAGGACTTGCCGAGACGTTGAAACATAGTTCAAAGTTCGTGTTTATATGTCTAATCCGGTACGAGCTATATTCACTTTTGAATGGATGACTATTTTGTTGTGTCAACGTGGACTTCGACAGAGAAGTTGAAAAAATTTTCAATAAAGCTGCATTTACACGGAGGGTGCGTTCCCCAGGGTGACGCCCCTACCCTACCCCTCGCACCCGCTCAGGCTTCCCCACGTGCATTTAGACGGAGGGTGAGTCACCCATGGCAGTAACCACG
>LQNS02278142.1:3107051-3117405 GCA_001587735.2 Parhyale hawaiensis | reverse complement strand
GTAGGGCCTAGGTGATAACACCACAGGTATAATTAATTGCGTAGGGCCTAGGTGATAACACCACAGGTATAATTAATTGCGTAGGGCCTAGGTGATAACACCACAGGTATAATTAATTGCGTAGGGCCTAGGTGATAACACCACATATGTAATTAATTACGTAGGGCCTAGGTGCTAACACCACAGGTACAATTAATTACGTAGGGCCTAGGTGATAACACCACAGGTATAATTAATTGCGTAGAGCCTAGGTGATAACACCACAGGTATAATTATTTGTGTAGGGCCTAGGTGATAACACCACAGGTATAATTAATTACGTAGGGCCTAGGTGATAACACCACAGGTATAATTAATTGCGTAGGGCCTAGGTGATAACACCACAGGTATAATTAATTGCGTAGGGCCTAGGTGATAACACCACAGGTATAATTAATTACGTAGGGCCTAGGTGATAACACTACAGGTATAATTAATTACGTAGGGCCTAGGTGATAACACCACAGGTATAATTATTTGCGTAGGGCCTAGGTGATAACACCACAGGTACTATAACAAAAAGCTTTAGCTCCGAGTACCATGAGCGACAGCTGGCGCCGTAGCCACTCCAAGCACGACAAAAGCCAACATATTAAACACTTCAAGTCTACAGCAAAGTCACACAATGAAAATTTGCAACAAAATAAGATCTAGAAGAAGCCCCAACAACACCCCTGACAAGCAAAAGTTACCTGTTTGGTACTATCAACATTTTCCCCCTCAATGACTTCATTGGTGTTGTCGACGAGAGGACGCGGCACAACCGTCTCTCGGAAGGGCACGATGGGGTCTGACGCACTCACGGGTGTACGTGCATATCTGAAAATGGAAAAGTGGTGGTAGATGATCCAGCGAAGCTTTGGGATGCACACATCCGCCTGCTGCAGTCTGACAATTGTACCAAATCTTTAAGTAAAATTAAAATAAAAACTTCCCAAGCTAATACTGCGTACGCTGTCTACTTCGATATATTTTTTAACGAAACTAGAGACGCATTGTGTTTGTAGATCTTCATCGCTGAAAAGCAAAGAAAGAACAAACGCACATAAAAAAGCAGTCCGAGGAAACTATCGATGGATAGAATTTAAAGAATGTACAGTAGGGCCACGCTGACGCATCGTACAATCTTTAGAGAGGGAACAAATAAACATCTGCAACAATGAGTGTTAGCATATTGGAAAATTGTATTGGATATTTACGTCCACCATTTGGAAACAATGACTTCTCATATCGCAATTTCTCTAAGTATTAAAGATTCTCCCTCCACTATCGTAGTCAAAAGAAAACAGGGTAGTCTATCAAAGACTCATCTCACCCAGAACCAGTTTGATGAAATAGAACCTACAGAGAATATATTCAAATTAAAAAAACAAGAGGCGGTAATTAAGGTGGCTAGTGACAGACTACGGTACTGTATCAGTGCTATGCGACCGAAATAATAGCAATTGTGAGAGGTTAGAACAGCAGTGTGTCGTACGAAGACCGCAAACATGGGCGAAAAGAAAGTATTAACCCGTCTACGGAATGCGCTTGTATACTGTTCCCTATTCTGAATTACAGTACCAATGTAACAATAGAGTAACTCCAACATAAATATAAACTCCGAGCATCGCCCTCGCTTGGAAAAATTAACAGGCCTTACCATCTGGAAAGTTTTGGGTAAACAGCCGAGGCGTTTCACTAAGAGAGCATTGTATAAATGGATCTTATAAAAGAACGAGCTAATAGCACAGAAGTACCACAGTAATGGTAACGATTTAGAACTTTGGGAAGTGCACATTCACTATGTAGCGATTAAGCCATTTTTATTGAGAAAATAATGAACAAACTGAACGAAGAGGAGAACTCACTTCTCCTGCAGGTCTGTCAGACAGCGCTGGAGATGTACTTCCCCTGCAGCACCGACCATGTATTCTCCTGACGACTCGAGCCACACCTGCACGCAGGGGTCCGCTTGGTTCAGCAGTCTCAGCCCTTCCCTCAGCTTGGGGAGGCAGCGGGGGTTCTTTGGCAACACTTGCACTCTGAGCAGCGGTCCTTCTCCACTACTACCCACCCCGCCACTGAGCGCTGCCGTGTTGATAACGTGTGTGAAGGGCGGACACGCGACTGTGCTGCTCAGGCTGCCACTCTTGATGATGTGACCCGTGAGACCACCAATTCCCACCATCAGACCAGCTCCAGCTGACGGCAGACACTGCACTTCACGACCCAGCAGCAAGTAAATATTACCCACCTTACATTTGGTGATGTGTGGGCAGCTGGCGAGCTGTTCGTCAGTTAGTTCACCGCTGGGGGACATCATGGAGGCTGCTACAGAAGGATCGTGTTTAGGACCCAAAACATACACGTCTTGATCCGGTTTAATGGAGCCACTGAACACGCGGGCAAATGCCAGTAATTCTTCTTCTTCCTCAGCTTCTTCATCTTCAGGTGGACCGACTTCTGAATCTTCGTCTGCAGGAGCAGGATTTTCCGGTACATTCCGTCGCGGCAGCTTTTCCTTCTTCCCTTGAGCTTCTAGCAACTTTTCCTCGGCATCACGTAATTTTTTACACGGCACTCCAAACATCTTGGATACATAAACAATAAGCGGTGCATTGCTACTGTTGCTGCACCGCTGCATGTGAGGGAGAAGCTCTTGGCTACACGCTGGCAAGTTCCTGAATTCATGGGTGGCTGTTGTGAGGAGCTTTTTGGAACGCTCCTCAGTGAGGGCAGTGGGCGCAGGCAGCTGCTGTACCACCATGTTGAGCACAGCCTTAGAGAGCGGCAGCCACTGCGAGCATATGTGCATAAAGCGAGCCTTGCTCTCGGTGGCAGACTCAAACATTCTGCTGGGCATTTTGATAGACAGGCTGTCGGCTATCTTGCGTACCTCAGACGGGTCAGCTGTAGCAGGACGTACCTTGCGGTATATCTGATAAAGGTTATCCAATATAAGCGACACGAAAAGAGGATTCTTACGTTTGTCTCGAGCACCTTTCACGATCCTCTTCTCTCCATTCTTACTAGATATGTAATAGTCACCCCACAGTGTACGGGAGAGGGCCTTGTAACTCATACCAAGTTTGGAGGCAAACTGCTCAGCGAAATGGCATATCCCAAAACCCCAGCAATCGACAGCACTAGCAAACACGACATTGCCGTCTGTGGGATTGAAGTATAGGTCGGAGTCATCAACGTCTTCAATACCCCAGTCGACAAGGTTTTTACTTTCACTGACGCCACCACTTGGTTTGTTGGGTGATGAGGGACCGTCTGTCGTGCTGGATGACGATCGTCTTCGTCCTGTAGTAGAAGCATTAGTTAAATATAGGCAATCTCAACCTGACACCACTCAACACACAGACAAGGGCACTGTAGGATTTCACGAGCCCATAACCAAGAACAAAAAGTCAGTCACTTCGACAGCCCACATCGTAGTTTCATCAGAACAGTGAACGTTAAGTGTCAGAAACCATTTAAATGCGTTCATTACTTCTAACAAGCATATGTCAACGCACTGCTGATACAGCCTGCACTCAACATAACTACACCAAGTAAAGAGCAGAGCTGTTGAGTTGACAGTCGTGAAGGTGCCTAAGACTGGAACGGGACAAGGGAAGCCTGAAGCTGCTAAGTACAGCCCAGCAAGTGCGATCAAGAGCAGCCGTGGCAGTGTTTAGTGAGCAGCAGAAGAGGAGAACGAACAAGAAGGGGCATTCTACAGACACACTGAACATTTGACAGCTACAACATCGCCACCACATGCATGCGCTCAAAATATATGCGAAGACACAACTTATTTTTAAACAATGACAAGATGTATGAGGTGTTTCAGTTTACCTTAACAAATGTAATAAAACACAAGCTTTGCATAGGCTGGCACTCCCTCGATACTGTAACAGTGCAATTTTATTTGCTAACCTGTGCACCCCCAAGCATCAACGAAAATGACACGGAACAGGTTAGCGCACGGAAGGGGTCCAGGCAGTCTTACAGTCCAATGAAGCCGCAGATGACGCAGAGTGGTCCTACGTCGTAACATCGGTGGTTTTAACTGTTGTGTATCGTTTCTCAATTTCTCTCTCAAAATAAAACCAAATTGATAAATTTTGGTACTCAAAGTTATTGTGGTAGCTAATGTAAAACATCCATATTCAAACATTTGCACGAATTTGGAACTTCAGCCTGTTGTTTACAAGGCTCCGAGCCTTTTCTTAAAATTAATCCTGCGATTCATTTCAGCGAAGCAACAGACTCCACTTTTCACAATTTTGGGCGCTAATTATTCTTTTGCCTCCAAAAAGCAACTTATAACTGAATAGGGAAGTATAAATTTTATGCTTACTGTGATACGAGTGTCTTCACCTTGAAAATTTACTATACGAGGCGAGTTAGCTACATGCAGACCATCAGCGACGCACGGTGCCATAGCGCAAGCAGACAGCGTGATTCGTGCGTGAAAACTTGAAAATTTTGCTCTTTAGACTTCGTTGAATGGTTCACTTTTAGAATTCAAACATCCAAACAGTGATGAAATAGTTAGAAGGTAGCTCTATGTGTGCTCAGAAGGTATGCAGTTATTTGCTACACTCTGGTTTGCTAGAAATTTCTCAAAGCAGCTAATAGTTGTATGACCAGGACTCTTCGTTAGTATCGTACTGTTGAGATTTTTGGCAAACTGCAAGTTTAATGCTTGAGAAATTTTGCAGAGTCCTTCCACCATCGTCCCAGGTCAAGGCACTTTATTCCTCAAGTCTGAGAGATATTGTTGCGCAGCTTGCGCTGAACACGAATTTATAGGTTACAACCACAGCAAATTATTAGTTTTCCATTTTGAAGCACCAAAGTATTAATTCCAACTTTATACAGTATTTTCACCGCTGGGCTATGAAACTCCTCGTTGCATAATACTTTATAACAGTGATTTTCAGCTCTTTATTTTTCAGGGTTGCGGCGTCGGGATGGTTCAAGGTCCGACTCCGACTCGAAACCCTCCAAAATTTTCGACTCCGGGTCATGAAGTTTTTCTGACTCCGACTCCTTGGTCAATCTAGTATTTAATGTGAACATTAAACATGTCCAAATAATTTTTACTAGGACGCTATATACAGTACACACATAATAAGTTGAAGATGCTAGTAGTTCTGTACATATACAGTGATTATGTGCATCCATAGCATCATTTGGGACATTATATTGAGGAGATGACATTTAAGAAAATGTTGGGGAGAACTTTTGCACCTGGTACATTTTGAGAGCTCATGGGGGGGGGGGGAAAGCGGATTATCGATAGTGAACTGATTATTCTAAAATTTGTACAGTACCTATATGTATTTTTTGAGAAACTACAAAATTTTTGATTTAGGCCTTATTTTATAAGATAATGGTAAATTTATATAAATACATGTATATATACACTATGTATTTTTGGGGAAAATTCAAGCAAACAGAACTCAATGAGTCTTCATGCTAAAATAAAAACAATGACAGTTTTGGAATCCTTGAAACATTCCTAACAAAACTATAGAGCTGGATTCTCCATTTTTTTTATTTTGTTCGATTGCTACGGTAACGAAAATATAGGGAAAAACCAAGGATTAAGTTTTGAGCTGTGATAAAAAAATTAGCTTTGAGGGTAAAAATGAAAAATCTGTCTCTATAGTTTTGTTAGGAATGTTCCAATGATTGCGAAAATGTCATTTTTATTTTAGCATGAAAACTCATCGAGTTCTATTCATTTGAAATTTGATAAATATACAGGTATCTATATTTATATATATTTCACATTATCTCAAAAATTAAGGCCGAAATTAAAAAAGTTGTACGGGCAAATGTGTCTCTTTTTCAAAAATTAATATACTGCGCGAATTTCAGAACAATCAGTCCACAATCAATAATTTCATCCCCCCATCCCAAAGCCTCTCTCTCAAAATGTACCGGGTGCAAAAGTTCTACCCAAATTTTTCTTGATATCATTAATAGGAAAATACAGCGTATAGCTGTAAAACAGATATGAACGCAGACACCCCTCAGAGCCAGGACTATTTGAGAAGATTTCCATTCTGATCATCGCATATCATGGCACAGAAATTAGGCTATCAAATTGTATCTAGTATTGGCATTGGTGCCTTGTTATTAGACAACCTAGGTAGTTCATTCTCATAGACCGAAACAGTACTTGACTCTTAGGTCTGACGCTGGCGGCCAATAGTCGGCACTGGAAAAATGGGATTTTCTCAAGAGCTATTCTATTCCCCCTATCTAATACTGAAGAAAAAAATTCCAAGGAACCCAACATTTTTCTTGCGGAAAAGGCATCTTAGATACGGCGGGGACGCACTTGGGCTTTTGCCTGCATGATCGTGTCTGGATATGTTCATAATAGCTTTTGAGAAAATCCCATTGTTCCATTTTGGTCGCCAGTGTCAGAGGCCACTTGGACCTAAGAGTCGAGTACTGTTGCGGTCTATGGTTACACCATTGGTTAAGCTTGCCTAACAATGTATTTTTTTTTTTAATTAAAATTTCATAGTTATCTTTTTATGAAAATAAAATCAAGGCCTCGCCAATGCGACACGAGCGTGGACCACGCAAGTTAGTTCGCCACAATTTCCTGGCATATACAAAACATCCTGGCTATACGCAAGTGATGAATGGGGATTGACACTTGCTCTTGATCATGACCTTATCAAAACTCTTCGTCGTATAATTTATAAGGGTTTTCGGAACCGTTTTCGCCATTTAATACTTTCCAACTTAGTTATACGATCGAAGGACCATGTGACGTCACCGCTCCATCACACGTCCGCCGCGTTCGGCAGTGCGCTAACCTGTACCGTATCATCATCCTTGTCAAAGCATCATCTCTCCACGAAGGCGAGAGTCATACAAGTATCAATACATGAAAACTGTATCTAGTACAAGCACAAGAGACCCATACGAATACAAGAGTATGAATAAAATTCATCCCTTCCCAATAGATTACGAGGCCACTGCTCAGAAGTTAACATCATAGCAGAAACCACAGCTCTCAGCAGCCCCCCCTATTCTTTTCTTCCACTGCGCCAAAGAGCAGACTCGAAGCCACCAAGAGATAAAACCATTAAACAGAAGAGACCAAAGAACACCCGTACTACCAGCCAAACCCAATAATGACAGCACGGTAGCTACGTTTATTAACAGGTTTCCGAATCACAACTGCACAGTGTATTGGGACGATGCAGTCAAAGCAGGACACCATGCACGCCCAAGGAGCTTGGAGAAATCTTGCCGTTTGCCGAAGTCAGCACGGGTACCTCAGAGCAAGGACACACAGAGACTGCACTCACCAGTGTCGTTGTTGTCACTGACGCGACCAAACAGGTCGGTGTTATACAGCTCAGCCATGTAAGCATTGACCTGCAATAAAAAAAATTTTTCTCAACGTTCACACTTATTATATGTTCATGACTCTCAGCTAACGTTACGAAACAGCACAAACTAGAGCACTCTCAGAGCGCATACCTCCGCCAAGCGAGGCAATGGTAGCAAAAAAAAAAAATTCAAATTGGCTCTGAAACCATAATTTTTTTAGAGTTATTGTGCTAACAAGCATAAAATTAAAAACAGTAACAAACGAACAAACGGATCATTACCAAAATTTGGTCATTTACACTTTGTTATATAGGCTACCTAACAACTCATGTTAATTTCATTAAAATCCATCCATAATTTTTTGAGGTATGCATTGAGAAAAATGAGGCAGACAAACAAACAAACGGATGGACATATCTTCACCAAAAGTTAATCATCCGTTCATCCTAACATGCCTAACAATCCCTGTAAATTTCATTCAAATCGGTTCATAACTTTTTGAGTTGTCTTGGTGACTGGCAGATATACAAACAAAGAGAAAACACGACGAAAACATAACCTCCTTGGCGGAGGTAATAAGCAAGGACTAAAACACAGGCTACTCTTAGAGATTGTTACTTGAATCACAGGAATACGGCATTTCCTAAGAAGTAGTGATACCTAGTTGACGAAACAAATATACATATAATACACAAGTAACTACTTCCAACTCGCAGTCAATAAAATCAATGCCAATGTGAAAATCTGTGATACACAAACTATATTACAATAAAGCCAAGCCCAGATTCAAAATGCACACAACGCTATAAGAACCAAGGTCAGGGTTAATCTGGACTCAGACTCACGTTGACAAACAGGAGCATGAGGTTTCACAATTTACATTAGCTATTAGCTAATTTATCTACAAATTGGACAAATATACCTATATCACTATGCCAGTCGCACTTACCTGCTGCAGAACATGCGCGATGTGGTAGTAAGCATCGAGAGGAGTGAGCTCCTTTTCCATGACAAGTCTGTCCAGCTTATTGAGGACAAGTACCGGCTTCACACCTGACACCCAAGCCTGCCTCATCACGGCCTGCACGATTACAATATCATCAAATTGAAGCTTATTAGCCATTACACGGCGTTACTGGAAAGCAAAGGCAAGGGGTTTGAGTATATGTGGCACTGTAGCACAATCTTCATCATGAAGCAGAACACCAAGAGTCCAAGAGAAAAAACTGTTGGCGCTCACAGGACGGAATTTGTGAGTAATGCATAAAGGCACCAAGCTGGCTCCGGAGAGTTGTTGGGCAAGCCAGTTTTTAATTATTATTTTTGGCCTGTTTCTAATTAACGAAAATTCAACAGCAGTAATTAGCATGTATATACCTAGCTTACTACTGGCTATCGTATATTAATGAAGCATGCTTAGCTCAGCTTACCTTAGTTTGGGCACACACTCCCTCAACAACATCGACAACCAGGATGCAGCCGTCACAAAGCCGCACTGCTGTGCTGACCTCTGGCACAAAAAAAAAAGATCACCGACAGTGAGACACTCAGACACACTATCTCCAGCATGAACAAATTTACAGGGTCTTTTAATAGAGAGCTAAGGTTTATTATTGCCAGATGACTGAATTGTTCATTACTACCATGTAGAATATAAACGATTGCCATAAATCTATCTAGTAAAGCTCATTGATTTGATTCGATAAGAAATAGAAAAGGTTCAGCCACACGGAAGTTGAGAAACTAGTTGTACCAAAACTGCATAAAGGTTTAGGGTACAATGCCTGGGGTACCTACTGTAGACAGAAAAGAATTTGCCTTTGTAGGCACGAAACCTCACTATTGGTTATAGTTCTTTGCAGTAAAAAACAAAAAGTCTATGCCAAACGGTGTCATGAAAACTAAGATACAGGTTCATAAAAGGTACAATAGAAAAATTATAAGGGAAAAGAAAATAAACTTTTTTAATTTTCTCCATTCTCTAGTGTACTTTCATGCCAACAGTCTACAAAATAAAAAGGAAGTGTCAGAACCGACACACTTAGTACTTTGCTTCTAATAGTTGGTACGTTGTGCACAAGGTTTACCTCACAGACATCTCTGTAAATCACAGTACTTCTCATTCACTCATCATATATAGCCTAATAGGCTTAAATAGTTGCCAGGTAGAGTCTTTCCTAAATGTTTTAACATAAGGTAGCTATGTATATCAACAAATCATCAGAAGACTGCAACTTGATATGAGAGCAATAGTTAACTATGCCCTAGCTACCAAAATTTGATTCATTCAAAATAAATAATAGCACTACTAGAATAGCCCAAGCAGTACCTAGGTAGACTACTGTATATACCTAGTTATTTCTGCTGGTGTACCTACTAAATCAGCTTTGAAGTTTCTGTAACGGCACATGGTACTTCTCATACCACGAATAGGTGCTACTATATATTATAATGCTAAAGAATATTGAAATGTTTACAAAAATAGTTACAATCTCCATCAAGCAATTTTCTAATATCTCTTAACCTTATAAAGGCGACAATCCATCCTATAGGATGTGTGAAATAATGATATCTCTACAGAAAAAAAAAGTGTTAGTTGGTGCTTAAAGGCTTAAAAATGAGCATGAAGTAGGTAGTTATTACTAAAATATTTACCAGAAGTGAAATCAACATGGCCTGGAGAGTCAATGAGATTGATCAGGTAGCTCTCATTGTTATGGGGATAAGCGAGGGTGATACACGAGCTCTTCATTGTAATTCCTCTGGCCATTTCATCAGGACGGCTGCAATGCATAAAAAGTCAAGAATCATACAATAGGAAGTGAAAAATCTGGTAGTAAGAAAGGAACACTTTTTTTTAACAACACACACATTCCTAATACTGTGCTGTACAAGAATTATCCATTACTTTTCATAAGAATAGGGCCATTTCAATATCCATGGAAGTGTAAGGCAGTAAATGCGCTAAGCTATG
>LQNS02278142.1:3093058-3106087 GCA_001587735.2 Parhyale hawaiensis | reverse complement strand
AGAAAAATCAGCTAATTCGCTGATAAACGTGGTCTGCGATGGCCCTTGCTACAGACTGTCAAATATGTATAGCCGATGGCAGCGCATACTCTTACCAAACAGAGGCCAAACAATGAGATGGAATGCGGTGTAACATGTACTAAGGCTGTCAAGCGCTCTCTGTATTTAATTTAAGTCTAGTGATAAGCTATGTTCAATATAACTATTGTACCACCCCTTTGAGTACGGTACCTAATAAAGTTGATTGACTGTACATTAGGCATAACCACCTATAAAAATTGAAGTAAACTGAAAGGGATATTTGGTAACACCCTGAGAGCACATAGGACCTACATAAGGCAAGCAAGGTTAAATTAATGAAAAATTCAAATTGGCACTGCATCTAATCTAATCGTGTCTTTTTTTTGACAGAAATAGGAGCTCCAGTAATTTTCTTGAAGATCTGTTCCTAACTTTTTGAGCTTTGTTGCTAACAAGCTCTGACACACATTAGTCAAATGCAAACAGAGCAACTGATCACCAATAATAAGATTTGATCACTTATGACTTTTAACATTTCTAACAAGAGCTGTAAAAAATTTCATAATAGTCTATTGATAACTTTTTGAGTTATAGCTACTGCTAACAAACATAGAATCAAGCACAAGAGAAAAACAAACAAAGAAAAAGATCATTATAAAAATTTGATCATTTAGCTACTCTTTGTGATATCGCTACTGGTAGGTACCTAACAACTTGTGCAAATACTGTATCATCAAAATTCGTTTGTAACTCTTTGAATTATGGTACAAAGAAAAAAAGAGAAAGACAAACAAAAGGTTGACTGGATCTTTACCAAAAGTTAAGTATCTGTTACTCTCAATATGCCAAACAATCCCGGTGAATTTTGTAAGATTCTGTCCATAACTTCTTGTGTTATCTTGGAGACAGATGAATAACTACCACAAAAACATAACTTTGGCGGAGGTAATCAGGCTATTAGCCTATTTTGATTTTAAAATGCTGCATAAACAGTAAACTTCTTTAACATCACTCATGAATGCTTCACTGGGCAAGACTTGAGCTGGAATGTAAACTGACCTTATAAACAGTAGGCCTAGCTGGTCAAAGAAACATTTTGTTGTTGGAAAATTAGAAGTCCCATATGCTTCTTGATAACCACTTGACCAACACAAATCAAGCAACTAACGTGAAAATTCATCCAAATATATCACAATCATACAGCTACAAAGGGCGTCCAACAAATAGCTACCTACTGTCATTTTCAAGATATTTCAACACAATGAAATACAGTTGCAGGACAGCACAAACACTGAAGACAATAAACTAGGAAAGGGAAAATTATAAAACTGGAAATTACTACCTACATACTACCTATAAATCTTGCCATTTTCATTTACATATGCCTCTCTACCCATGTGCACTTCTCATTGTTGTGACATAATTTAGTGTGATTAAGGATACAAAGTTATTAGTTGGAATGTTCCAATGTAAACTTTTGCAGTCGTGAGCGTAAGGCAGAGTACCTCTCTCGGTAGCACCTTGACCCGCGATTCGAGGGGACTCCAGATCAGGAGGACGGTTGAGTCGTCACACTATTTAATGACAGGTAAGTATTCAGCAATGTTTAAGTGTACATAAATATGTCAAAATTTTTTAAGTCCATGTATGTGCTTGTAGCTGTAGTAAAATTTGACGCATCATGCTAAAATCTGATTAATAACCCATTTCCAGTGCAGGAAAGAAAATTGGGAAATTTGAGGTTCTTTTTTCTTGGGCCCTTGGCCCCTCCACTCCTTCACCGATATACCAACAGCTTAGTTCACGGAGCAGGGAGGGGTTCTGAGGCGCCCTGAGCTGGAGGGTGCAGATAAATTAAGATTCTTGAAACCTTTCTGTCCCCAAGCTCATCTGCTAGACTTCAGCATCGTCGCTGTTATCTGTTTCCCTGTCCCTCATTCTACTTTTCCCTTCTATCAAAGGAAAATCACCGACCCGTGTGGCCCGGATGGTCTCCGTACCCCGCTGGATCGTTGTTGCTAGGAGGGACGGGGCTTCTGCTCTGTTTATCTCTGGCACCAGGCAGTGGCCTGGCTTGACTAGTATTTGAAAACTTCTCTTAATGTTTTCAATCAGCCTCTCAATCAGAAAGTGCAGATGAGCTTCTCAGGTTTTCATTGCTCTCGAGGATCTCTTCCAGCATTGTTTCTAATCCATATTCTATGTATAATAGTTGATTCTTTGTTGTACTCCCCTTCTTTGAGATTTGATGGTACAATTCCCTTTCAGTAAGCTATTGTTCTCCCAAGGTACTAGATGTCTGGGAGTAACTGTAACCCTCAAGGAAAAGAGGGGGGATCTCTAACCTCACTTGTCGAGTTGCATGTCTTGATATAAGGGTTTGGCCGCCCTGGCCAATCCTTCCGTATTCATATCCCTAATATATGTCCGGTCAGTGTTCACCCGGGTCCGGTCAGTGTTCACCCGGGCCGAGTTGTCAAACCGTTTGGTCTCTGGGAAAGCCAGGATAATGCCAAGGGATAGCTACTAGTGAGTGCCGATTCTGTAGCAAAGTATATAACTAGTTACCACATAGTTCTGCTTAGTCAAGTCAGGTCTTGTTACTTAGGCTCTTGGCCAGGAGAACTTCCGTAAAATCAAGGACAATCCCCTTCCTGGGTAGGTTCTGATTACTATACTGAGCATGCCAGTCTTACCCCCAAAAACATATATTTATCACCTAACTATGAAGATATATATGCTAATGAAACTTCATACCATAAGGACGCCATAAGATGGTTTAGTAGAGATACTTAGTTCCTTACAAAAATAACCAGAACACGTCATATACTACAGAAAGTCCTGTTTTTTTTTTCAGATTTGGTTCAACCTTGTGGTGCATGCCATAGGGGCTGAGATTTGTTAAGTCTCTAGTGAATTGATTTTGTCTCTCGGTGTGGATTTTTAGCAGTTTGAGAGAACCGATTGTTAGCGCATCCCAGGTTTTTCTATAATCCGAACTTTTGGGTGCACACTTGTACGCATAAGAGTTGAACCTTAGCTTTTCCCGGGACTTGTCCTCAAGGTAACACAGTGGACTTGTAGTCTATTCTAAGACGAGGTGATACTAACACCAACCTTGTGCATGTTATTACAAGCGTTATGATGATTCTGGGCTTGTATCTTGAGAAAATATTTCCTCTGAACCAAGTTTCCCACAGGGTATTGAAGAGAGTCTCTAGTTTTGTAAAAAAAATACTCATCTTATGGAATTCATTTTGTGTTTTTGTCTGAATTTGTGTTCATCGAAGTCTTTAAGATAAGTGCATCTCCCGCGGTAAGTTGCGTAAGAGAATGCATCTGCATATATATATGTATATATATAGTATATATCTAAAATATAATATATATCTAGTAATATTACACAATATCATACCTTATAATTACAATGCACGATATAACACCTAGCCCAACTCCATTATCATGTATATATGTGTATAAAAAACAAAGTAATTTTTTCCTCCATTCCTGATTGTTATGATAACCTCGATGAGTACCTGAACCCCAGACTAGCCCTGGGTCCAGGGAGACACAGCAGAGAGCTCTGACTTCAACCGCTAGAGAACTTCAGAGTCTTCTAGACAAGGTACGAATTGCGAATGGAATTGAAGTTGGATCCTCCAACCCATTCCCGTTGTCGTGGGACTTACGACTTTTAGCACTAGCGGACGTATAAGCGATAGTACACAAGTGGTTTTGATTTGGTTGCCTTGTTCTTCGATGGATACATCAGCAAGACGGATGGAAAAGGTGTTTAACTATTTCTATGATCGAGATTTAACTATCAATTTCTGTAACCTATGTTCTTTGCAAAGTCAACTAATTATTGACTGCGCATTATACAATGTTATCCATACTATCACCTAGCAATGATCAGCGGCATCAGCAACTCGATGCGATAGTACACCATGAGTTTAATACCTCGACGTCCAATATTTCATTCCGATCTCATCTCATTAATCAGTCCATCTCGTTAACCCAACGCTATTAAATAAACAAGGAGCTTGTAACCGGTAATGGCGGCTGTATTGTAGATCCCGAAGTTTCCCTGATCACTAGTTAGCCAGCCACTATTGGCATTAGTAAGTCAATGCTTACTATATATTCCAGCAACCATGGATAAACTGTGTGTCCGCCCACTTGCACCAATTAAATGTTCGTGGCGGCAGCTACTCGACACCGAAGCGCATTCCATCTATTGAGTCCCATGTATATCATCTAAGAGCTACTTTGGAGACCAGAGTAATAAACTAAATGATCCGCCAATGCATAGAATAAGTTAGCTTTGATGTTCAAATCGCTTGCCGGGAACCCAGTTGAGAATCCTGATAATACCGTTGACTCTGAGTGTGCCGTGAATGGCGCAAGCTACCTTGACTAAATCAGCGGACTGACACTCGTCAATTCACAGATACCTCGGTCGTAGCCAANATCGCTTGCCGGGAACCCAGTTGAGAATCCTGATAATACCGTTGACTCTGAGTGTGCCGTGAATGGCGCAAGCTACCTTGACTAAATCAGCGGACTGACACTCGTCAATTCACAGATACCTCGGTCGTAGCCAACCGACTATAAGTGCAAAGGTTTCACCACTAGGTACGGTACCTCAACTCAAAGAGTGAATGAATGCCACTCACCGATCAAGGCCTCCAATGGTCATTGTAATGTTCACTTCGGCCTTTAATCTACATGTGAGGGTATGATAAAGAACAGAAAGGATAAAGAACAGTTTTAAGGATTATATGTATTGGTAGGAATGGAGCCTAACTTCCACCGAGAGCTTAAGTCTAAGCTTCGAATATCAAACCGGCCCCCCAGGCACTGTAGATACCGTCTATTTATCTCAGTATTTCGGCTCTGAGTGGATCGAATCCTCCATTTTGACTGCCGACTGCTTTAAGGTAGGGAATGAAAGTTGGCTGGGAGACTTTTCCGAAGTTCATAAGTGTGGATGAGGAGTCCTCTCTAACTCTCGCCCACGCGATATGAAAAAGGTTAGGTTCCTCAAGGTGGGACCTCATGAAGCTTGAGTTATCAAACATTGGAATTATAATAATACTTTTTTTTTCCGGAATGCCTCACCCCTGGTTCGCTCCAGGTAAAGGCCCAGGACTTACCAACTGGACGCCTTGAGTCACGTTCCTAAGGGTAGCTATCAGCCATGGAACTTGTAGAGCTTCAGGTCCCTCCCTGTAGTATCAGGGCATATTCATTTTCTCAAAATTCATTATATGATGGGTAAGGCCCAGGGTGAGGCTCTGTTCCGTAATCTGTGCAGGCTCAGGACTTATCCGATCTGTAGTCTTAGGCCCCTGTGGTGATGGTTTGAAGTCGTCTGAGGTCATATACTTCCCTTATGGTGGAGGCCAGGCTTAAATAATTCTCTCAAGTGTAATTCAAAAGAAAGAATCACTTCCCGATCAGAAAAACTTGACACTATTACGGTCTTTTCGATTGGGTGAGGGAATCTCCATTTCCAGAGATTCTAGTGCCTGTTAACAGCTTCCTTGAATGGGAAGTAGGTAAAATTGATAACCAAACCTTCCACTTCCCCAAAAAGGGAAAATCTCCCAAGTCGTTAACTTCTGAAAGTTAAAAAAGTTGTGTATAGGTTGGCCGTCCCTCCAAAAGTTATTCCAATTCGAAGGAAACTCGACTTGTCTTCTTACTAACTTATAAACAGCGACCCTGAGGAAATCTTGACTTCAGATCCCTGTTGTAGGAGTTCAGGGACTTTCAGAGGCGGCTTAAATTGGAACTTTCGTCACTTGTATGGAGCTGTGAGAGAGACAAGCGGTTCCACATATGACTTCAGTCTTTATCAGGAATTTAGACGAATAGTTAATCGTCTACTGCTAGTCCGCGACTAGGTCCCTCTCCGGACACAAGGTGGTTCTGTCAGAACGTTCGCAAGGGAAATGCCTATTTCAATGTATTCTCAGGTCTTGAGACAACTCGCTGAACTGGGAATAAGGTTCGACTATGAGCAGTTGAGAATTCCGAAGTCATAAAGGCAGAACCTAGAGAAAGTTCAAGTGCCCAAGATTACGTTGTGGGATATGGGCCGTATCCCGAGGTCTCTTCTTATCTCATCTTCGCTCTGGGGCGAGTTTGAACCATCACCGCCTTTAGAAGTTATGCTGGCTTACACTAGACGTGTCCAGTTACTCCTTGTTAGGAATTTGTCTTCTCGCATTAACCCGAGAAGACTACGAACAGCTATTCCTTGGGTTCCTGTACTGTACTTCCTACGTATCTTCCCGTGTGAGTCGTAAACCTCCACGACAATTTCCGTTGGAGGTTCGCTCGTACCAGAATCTCTACTCGGTACTGAGGAAAAGACTTAATTCCGAACCCATAACTGGTCCCAAAATTCAGAAGGGGTCCCGTTGGCGTAAGTACGCTAACCCTCTTGTGTAGAGGGGTTGCTGTATTCCCTGACACGGAGGGATGGTTCATCCCGAGTCATTCCCCCGCTACGTCTCGTCACGATTACGTTCTGGTAGTATTGGTTGGGTTCGTTTCGTAAACGTTGCTCTTCATATCTACTACCAGCTTCCAACACTATGCTCGTATAGCTCTCGAACTCCTTAAAAAGAAACTTGAGACTGTGCCAGTTTCTAGTGCAGGTTAGAAACTTGAACGTCTCGGGCTTGGTATTGCTATCGCTGTTCGATCGCTTTCGCAATCGAAATAATGCCTTATTACCGATAAACGTGGGGCTAGTACCTTCGTTCAGGTTTACACGCGCCGATTCTGGATAGACTCAAGACGTGTATCTATTCACGTCAGCAATATCTAAGAGGAACTGCTGTCGGCTCTCTTTGGGGAGATTAAGGAATAGCCTAGGTATTTAACCTGTACATACTTCGGCCACCCCGTTCGAAATTGCATGAACCGTCGACTTTCAAACAATTTCCTATTCCTGAGTCTATCTGGAGACAGCCCTTGTTAAAGAGAAGGACGTTTAGTTCCCCCAAGTGGGGCTCTTAGGAGCCGCAGCAAGCCAGAGCTCCCTGCGTGGGAGGCCTCACTCTGGTAGCAGTTTTAGTCCGTATGTGGCGGACTTCGTCTGCCGGCGGCATCGCCGTCTTTATAATGGTATAATTGCCACCTCTCCAGTATAGTATATTGTTATTTCACAGAGACCTCGTCTACCGTGGGTAAATTCCCGTGATACCCGGAGACGGAGGAAAGATTTGACTTGCAGGATGGTATGGCATACCAACGCAAATCTGTCTTTTAAGGGTAGCGTCTTTTTAGCCGAGAGGCTTGGTCTCTAACGGGACATTCGCTTCCAATATACGAGGAGCCTTTATCACGCGAGAAATTCCAGGAAAAATTTTTGCCTCCATCCATAGAAAATCGTGTACCAGGTCGATAGGGTCAATCTTTAATAATAGATTGCCCCAGCATATGGAGTTAAAACTTAACCTGGAGAGGTACACGCTCTAGGTGACTGTCAGCTAGTGGCGCGACCTCGCGTGATATGGAATAACAGCCATTTATTTTCGGTCGGCCCCGCTCAGGGTGAATCAGCTTCTGCATACAAAGAACAAAGGCAGATTTCGCCCAAGGAGAGAGAAGACTCTCTCCTCATAGTGGTCTTGCTCCGAGTGTTAATGTGGCCCTCAGAAAGTGGAGGGACTAACGTAAGGCAGGTCATAATGTGGTTCAGAAGGTTACATTGGGATCCAACAAGGTAGGTATGCTTTTAAGTATAAGAGCAATCTCGTTAATAGTTATAATGTACTTTGTCTAGTATCTTAGTATGTAGCTATAGACTGTAGTACAGTAATGTATCCTACAAACACTTTAGCTACTTGTGCATGTTAGTAGCTATGCAACTCATAAAATCTGTTAACTCTGAACCTGTTCCCTTTCCTGGAGATAGTTAGCCCAAAATGCAAGGTATGCTCTTGTGTAAGTATGAGAGCTATTTGTTAGTAAATAGCTATTCGGTACTTGTCTAGTATCTTAGTATATATATAGACAGTAGTACGGTAACCTAACATACTAACACTTGTTCGTGCATGTTAGTATGAGAATTATATATATCTGCTAACTCTGAACCTGTTCCCATTCCAGGTGATAGAGTTACTTCATGTCAGATGACTTCGGTAAAAAAACAAGGTATGCTCTTGCATAAGTTTAAGAGCTATCTTATTAGTAGTCATTCTGTACCTACTTGTCTAATACCACCTTAGTCTGTATAGACTGTAGCAATGTAACATCTCATACTAAGACTTTACATGTGCCTGTTAGTATGAGAATTAAAAAATCTGTTAACTATGAACCTGTTCCCTTTCCAGGTGATAGAGTTACTTCATGTCTGATTTTTTTTTTTGACTTAGCCAAAAAGGCAAGGTATGCTCTTGTGTAAGTACAAGAGCTATCTTGTTAGTAATTATTCTATACTTGTCTAGTATCTTAGTATATATAGACTGTAGTACAAAAACCTAACATACAAACACTTACTTGTGCATGTCAGTATGAGAATTATAAAGCTCTGTTCCTCTGAACCTGTTCTCATTCCAGGTGATAGTTACTTCATGTCAGATGACTTAGCCAAAAAGGCAAGGTATGCCCTTGTGTAGGCATAAGAGCTATCTTCTAAGTAGTTATTCTGTACTCGTTAAGTATGTTAATATGTACTATAGACTGTAGTATTATAACATAGCATACTAACACTTTACTTGTGTCTGTTAGTATGAGAATTAAAAAATCTGTTAACTCTGAACCTGCTCCCTTTCCAGGTGATAAGAGTTACTTCATGTCTGATTTTTTTAGGAAAAACTTCTGGCACTAGGGCTTCGGATTAATGTATCCCCTTTAGCAGAAAACCACAAACAAGCGGCAATATGAACCCTCATTAGTGGACAGCCTTGTTTAGGCGATATACGGCATCCACTAGTGAAGAGGCTTCGCATAATGCGGTAATATGGCCCCCATCTTGTGAAGGGCCTTGCTCTAGGCGATTCGTTATAGCATTCATTAGTGGGGTATTGCATAATACGGTATATGGCCCCCATCTTCTGGAGGGCCTCGCTCTAGGCAATACGTTATAGCATCCAAGTAGTGGAGAGGCCTCGCATAAATGCCCCATCTTGTGGAGGACCTTGCTCTAGGCGATTCGTTATAGCATCCATTAGTGAAGAGGCCTCGCCCAATGCGGTAAAATGGCCACCCATCTTGTGGAGGGCCTTGCTCTAGGCAATGCGTTATAGCGTCCAACAGCATGGAGAGGCCTCGCATAAATGCGGTAATATGGTCCCCCATCTTGTGGAGGACCTTGCTCTAGGCGATGCGTTATAGCTTTCACTAATGGCGAGGCCTCGTATTATGCGATACAACGGAAATCGATCTGGAATATTCGAGAACCCCATGCTAGACTCCTGCCAATTCATCAAGGCTTATAAGCACATCATGAACTGGCTAAGCCCACCTTTTGTAAGGAACTCCAGAAACGAGAGCCGATACAGACTATAGTTTATTCAAACATGGAATCCAATCTGGAATATTCAAGAATCCCACGCTAGACTCCTGTCAATACATTGTGTGTCAACACACCATGAACTGACTAAGCCCAACTGGTGGAGGGAATTCCAGAAAAACGAATGCCATCTTTGAAAAAATTCAATAAACACTTCCATATTTGAATGTTTGTAAGGTCTTACCACAGCTCCAGCATCTCCAGCCCAAGGGTAAATTCTTAAAAGCTTATCTTCTCACACCACTGCATCTATTAAATCATGAGTTTTAAGCTATTATTACTTTCAGAATCCAATTTGAGATACTCAAAAACCCCACACTAGACACCTGTCTGTTTTCTGGTAGCTAATCTGCTAAACCAGAAAATCAGACCAAGTCCACTAGGTGTAGGGAATTTCAAAAAGGGAATATTGAATATGAAAAATTTTTAAAACGTCCTGTTGATACTCAAAGAATCCAATTTTCCTAGATGAGAATTATAACTAATTCCGATCAATAGAAGTTGGCTGAATTCAGCTTTTGATTTGGAATATTCAATAACCTCATGCTAGACTCCTGCCTGTTCTCTGGTAGCTAATCCGCTAAACCAGAGATTCAGACTAAGTCCACCTGGTGGAAGGGATTCCAAAAAGTAAAGGCCAATTTCAGCTTCTTCCAGTTACATTTGCACAAAATCCAATTCCTCAAAATTAATCAAAGTATCAAAAGGCACTAAGCAGTAAGGGACTAAGTCCCTATCACCCAAGAACACAGTAATCACTTCCTCTGTTAGTAATTCCCAACTGCAATTCCTTTTCAAGATATCAACCAGAGTCAACTCTCCACATCCCTAAGTGTATAGGTATCCATCACTTTCATTCTGCACTGAAGCATACTTAGTTTGAATAAGGAGGTCCAAGGCTTAGGAGAGATAACCCCGCGTCGATATATAAATAGGAATTGCATTTTTGAAAATTACCAGAGAATTCATAAAAGGTCAAATATCAATTCAGTATCTGAGGTTATGTCAGTGTGAGCCTTTTCAAAAATTTTCAAAGTCCCTTAGGGGGACCAAGAAAATATTTTAAGTCTAAAAGCCTTCTTGAGTATCTGAGGCAAAGTGTCAAAGAACCAAGTGAGAATTTTTCTAAGTCCCAAAGCAGGGACCCAGAAAATATTCCAAGTTCAAAAGCCTCTAAGAGTAATTGAGACTAAGTGTCCAAGGGTATGACCAAAAATTTTCTGAGTCCCAAAAGAGGAACCCAGAAAATTTTCGAAGTCTAAAAGGCAATGCTTCATTCAGAGTTAGGGTGCAAAAAGCCAAAAAGGGATTCTCAGTAAAAAGTACAAGTTCTAAAATTGGTATCTTGAACATTTTTAAGGTTCCTTTGGCATAAGAGGAGGAGAGAGCTGGAGCTGGGAGCTGTTGACCCTACCGCGAGTCGTGATTGAATGGCTCCTGGCGCCCTGGACCTGGTATATATAGCAGGAGCTAATGGGGTGCAGGGGTGAAGGAGTGGAGGGGCCAAGGGTAAAAAAAAAAAACTAACTTGGAATTTCCCAATTTTCTTTCCTGCACAGGAAATGGGTTAATAATCAGATTTTAGCATGATACGTCAAAATTTTACTACAGCTACAAGCACATGCATAGACATTTTTATGTACACTTAAACTTTGCAGAGTAGTACTTACCTGTCATTAAATAGTGTGACGACTCAACCGTCCTCCTGATCAGGAGTCCCCTCGAAACGCGGGTCAAGGTGCTACCAACAGTGGTACTCTGCCAGGAGTGAACCACTACAAAAACTGTGTTAACTCATCAAAATTATTATTATTATTATTAAAACTTCACGCATGAGCTCCCACGGACAGGTAATACAACCCAAATGAAGCATCTTGCAACAATGGGAAGCCCAAAACGCTGCTAAAGGAAATCCAGCAAAAAACCATCAACAGCTGACTTAAACGCCTGCAGGCCAATATGACCAAAAGCCAATGATGGCAACAAATTCCAAACCTTAGCCGACCAGGGCACGAAGCACCAACAGAACTGATTAGTTTAACATCTGACAGTCTCCTGAAAGTGCGCTCCGCACACAGCACGAGTCGCTCTCCCAAGAACCTTGAGGGCAGGGAGAGAAGAATACAACCAATGCCTCTCATTATTGTACACCTTATAAAACATGCATAGCTCTGCTACTCTTCTCCTGTGGTACAGGTTCACCAGATCATTATCAGTGCACAGCCTGCTGGCTGAACTAACAAGTCGATCCAACAGATGCAAGCGAGTGTCAGCAGCTGAAGCCCAGATCAGTGAGCAATACTCCAACACAGGCAGCAAAAATGCCTAAAAACATCTGCAGGCAACCTGACTGTCACCAAACACAGAATTCACCTTACGCAGGAGCCCAATCTTAGTGGAAACACGTGACACCAACCTCCTAATATGCGGCTCAAAAGTAAGCTTCTCATCAAAGACAACACCAAGAATCTCCAAGGAGCTAGATTCCTGAATTAAAATGTCATCAATCTCCAGTTGGGGATGCTGAGGTACAAGTGTCCAAGACCAACTGATAATCATTGACTTGGTCTTATTGGCATTCAGCTTCATACTCCAGGCCAAGCACCATGCACTAATGCGTGACAAATCCTTATTCAGAAACTGAGCGACAGCATCACGCAGGCGAGGAGCAGGTATCACTGCCATCAAAGTGAAATCGTCAGCATAGTTGATCAACGTGTTTTTGAGTGAAGAGGACATGTCACTAGTATAGAGAACAAACAACAGTGGGCCAAGCACACTGCCCTGAGGGACGCCAGACACCACCCCGACTGAGGCGCTCAAAATGCCGTCAACAGACATACTCTACGTTTGCTAAGAAATAAAAATCGCGAAAGATTGACAAAACCCTTCCACCCACACCAAAGGACTCCAGCTTGTATAATAGACCTCTGTGGTAAACCCTGTCAAACGCAGTGTTAAAGTCCAACTGGACAAGGCATGCTTCTGACCCGCAATCCAGCGCAGATTGTAGAAGATGTGACACTGACAAGAGAGCGTCACAACAGCCCAAGCCAATTCTGTACGCAAACTGACCAGCAGGCAGCAACCCCGTAACCTCAGCAAAACGACCAAGCTTACCAGCAATTAACTTCTCGAACACCTCCGACAAAATGGGCGTCAGGGTCATGGGTTGATAGTGGCCACATAGGACAACACCGGACCCTTGGGAATAGGAGTAAATATTCTCAGTTCGCCAACAACGAGGAAAACTTTCTAACCGTATCAGGCGCCGGAAAATCACTGCAAGCTTGGGGGCAAGAACATCAGCCAGCTGCTTATAAAACAAACGAAACATGCCCACCGGATCCACACCTCCATACGGATCAAGGCCTTCAAGCAGCACCCTAATTGCACCAGATTTGAAAGCCCAAGAGGTCAAGCGAGGTTCAGGGTGGCATCCATGAGGCAACGCGATAACATCTCTGCTCTGCTTC
>LQNS02278142.1:2975299-2990821 GCA_001587735.2 Parhyale hawaiensis | reverse complement strand
GCCTTCTGCCAGCCACCAATGTCTCGGCGCAGCACACAACATCCACACCACGGGACACAAAGTCGAGCTCCGCGAGGTTCGCATGCAGTCCTCTAATATTACAATAGAGGAGACGACACCCCCGAGCCCGACGCGATCCCGAGTTTCTTTCAATGTCCCCACAAATAAGTAAAAGAAAGAAAAGAAAAAATAAATGAACATGAATATACAGAAATGTACAGATAATTACAGAAATATGCAAAGGAGTAAGAAAAAAAAAGCATAGACAGAAGATAAGCTCAAGCATAATAAAGCAAAAAAGAAGAATTGACAGTAACGATAGCTACGAAAGCGGCCAGCTATTTACGCGCCCCTGACCCTGCCGTGACCAGTACAGGCTTTGGCCGAAAAGATGAAGAAGAGAAAGGATAGGAAAAGAGCATCAGGTGGTACTACTTGATGGAAGAGAGAGAGAGAGAGAGAGGAGTAGACGGTGGAAGACTGAGTACCCAGCTATGGCACCAGCCTGTTCATCTCCTCTCAGGGATGCTGTTGGACCAAATGAGGTTTCATCCACCTTTAGAGTGGCATGTCCTCCAATTCAGGGGCTACCCGGAGCCCCAAACCCACAGCCGGCTCATACAAACAAAGAGGCGTCCGGTGGCCGGGCAATGGGGGCGGCCTAATAACGCACAGCCCACGCGAATGCATGACCATCACGGGTGAGGAAAGAAGCTGCACCTAACTGAACACACAACTGTGAAACTGAAATTCATGGGACTTCATTGCAGATTGAGCGCAAACGCAATTCGAATTTGTATTGGTTAATTTAGTAGCCTATTTTTAAATCTATGATTATCATTTGAAAGCAATCATACTGAGACTAGGCCAATATGTAACTAAGTAAGTGTGGTGTTCAATTGGTATTGTTTCTCAACGCCTATTACAGCCCCTTCAACGACGTGCCGACAACGGGACAGACTTTTTCAGTGAGACATTAATGATGTTCTACGAAACAACGATCAAAATCTGAAGCATAAAACAGTTCTTACATTATTTCATAGTGAACATTTGGAATAAAAACCCTCCGACGTTGCCGTTACGGAGACAGTCAACACGTTTAAAAACTGTCTCCGCAAATATTGGGAGAGACATCCTCCACAGAGCAGAACACCTGCTTCAGGAGTCACAAACTCTTAACGGCTAAAGCTTCAGAGGCCATCTCAATCCATAATCTTATCTTTTCCGCCCCAACTAGCTAGACGTCTCTAAGCTCTTCAGATCAGCGGCCATTAATCGTGCTTGCTTGCGTGCATGATCGGCTGAGATTCTTCCCGCTTTTTTCTACTTTTTCCTCAGTCAAATGCCAGTATGTTATGCTGACATTATGGCAATAACTCGTAGAGGGCCGGGGCGTAAGTCCCGGTGTCTCTCTAGGAATGGGCCTGTTGGTCCATCTACTGCCGCCTATATAATCTAAATTCCTTTCTTCCCTCCTTCACAGTTTTAAGTATATGTTTCAGAGACCAGCTGGGTGTTGTGCTGAACGTATAGTTCTTCCGTTGAGAAGGCGCATCATGTTAACTTACTGCATGTCTTTTTATAGCTGCAGTTCTAAGTAAACTTGCTCTTCCAACTAGCTCCATTGGACCTAAGTTATACTTCAGGCTCCGAGGTCATGCATATTATCTCCGAATAACAAATGACGGCGCCATAAATCTTGTTAATACATGTCTCTTGATAGAAGTAACAAATCTCATCAAGGGTGTACGCTGGTCTGACCATAGGAGGGTCCTCATCTTGAAGACCGGAACTCAAGGGGCTGTAATAGGCGTTGAGAAACAATACCAATTGAACACCACACTAACTTAGTTACATATTGGCCTAGTCTCAGTATGATTGCTTTCAAATGATAATCGTAGGTGTAAAAATAGGCTACTAAATTAACCAATACAAACTCGAATTGAGTTTGCGCTCAATCTGCAATGAAGTCCCAGTCCCATGAATTTCAATTTCACAGTTGTGTGTTCAGTTACGTGCAGCTTCTTTCCTCATCCGTGATGGTCATGGATCACTAAATGTGATACCAGCTACACTGTAAACTACCAAGATTTGATTTGGGAATTCAGGTGAAGTCGCTGGAATTGATTGAGACAAATGTTAATAACACGGTCGAGATTTATATGTGTAGTGTAGTGAATGTTCATCAGCACCATTGATTAAAGTCTCTCTTGTCTCATGGTTGATCTCAGGTATGATTGGAGGCGTCGCAGTGTGCTTACACTCTCTTCCGATACATATATACGAGGCCAGCGGAAGGGTGCAGACAATTTACAGAAGAGTAGAAATATATGGAAATGTCACAAGACCACAATCTTTGACGGCTTCGGCGGGTGACTTGGGTCGGTGCTCCTCTGGCGTCTTCCTACNGCTTACACTCTCTCCCCATACATATATACGAGGCCAGCGGAAGGGTGCAGACAATTTACAGAAGAGTAGAAATATATGGAAATGTCACAAGACCACAATCTTTGACGGCTTCGGCGGGTGACTTGGGTCGTTGCTCCTCTGGCGTCTTCCTACATGAGGGTCATTCCAAAAGTAATGTCACCTGTTATTTTACCCCCACCCCAAGACATCCGAGGGGATTACAAATTACGTTGTTATGATGACTGAGCTGATACACTCATAAACTGAAAGTTTCATTTCTCTGTAGCAGATATTGACAGTTTCACACTCGAAAATAGCCATCCCCGTAATGGATTCAAGTCAGAAGCAAAAATGCGGCATTGATTTCATCCATTTATAAAAAAAATCGAACAAATCAACATTCGGCACCTGGTAGACCTGTGCACCTGGATCCTGGTAGGATACAGCACCGTAAAGTGCACATGGTTGGCGGGTTCCACGAATGTTCAAGCAGGTACACAAGGACTACCGACAGGATATCATTCAGGACTTGTTGGATAATTACGGAGACGAACGTGACGGATTCTTGGACCGCATCATCAGTGGTTACAATTGGCGTGCTGTTACCACTATGACCCGAAGTCCAAAACGGCAGTCAATGGAATGGCACCACTCACACTCCCCCAGCAAAGAAGAAGTTCAAGACAGAGACATTTGCAAACAAAGAGATGTGCACGGTGCACCGTTTACTTCGGCAGGAAGGGCGTCATCCTCCCGGATGTCTAAAAACCAGAGGCGACTGCCAACTCTGATCGTTACGTTGAAACGTTCACTAAGTAGAAAACCCGCAGCACCCGGCTAAAGCCAAACAATGAAACATTCCGTTTGCAACACGACAAAGTCAGGCAACACACAAGTTTGAAGATCCCGGAATGTGCGATAAAGTTCGGCTGCATGGAGCTGTTTCTCCCGACTTCTAGTCCTGACCTTAGACCTAGCACCATCAGACTTCCACTTTTTTGGACCTCTGGCCGAAGGACGCATTACGTGGTCAGCGTTTCCCCGACAACAACACCATAATCTTATTCGTGAAGAAGTGAACAGACTCGGCAGGCCTGACTTTTACTACCGAGGCATTAAAGCTCTCGTTCATCGCTGACAAAAAGGCATTGAGAATGGCGGTGACTTGAAATAAAATAAAGTCTGGTGCACACAAAGTTGCTCGTTTTAATGGTGCCATTTCCGTGTTCATAACTCTTCAATTTCTTGAGCTAAAAATAGGTGGCATTATTTATGGAAGGGCCCTCGTACTCTGACTCCAGTCGTTGTGGCTTCTGCGGAACCAACTCAGGTTATGGAAGGTCACTGCTTTATTGGTTAGCGTTCTGGCCTCATCAAATGCCAATGACTAAAGTTTTCAAATGCTTGCATACATAATACCCAACAGTGATGCCGCTTTTAGTGCCAAACTTGGGAACTGAGCGTTCAGATTTTCAGTTTTCACTACGTCATCCAACAATGGAATTGCGAGATCTTGCGCATATGCCAAATAAAAAATCTAACAAGGCTATGTTTACAGGCAAAATGCACCTTGCCTTGAATTTGCTGGCCAGGAATAAAACTAATTTCTCAATTTACATATAGCCATTTCTTCCACTACTGTACTTCTATCGGGGTGCAAAAAATGTTTTTGTGCTTGGGAAGCGGAACTATCCTGCAGCTGCGGGAGCGGGGAGGGGGGGTACACGGGTACCCTGTGCATCTCTCACCCTACGCCCTTGCTCATGACCTTATTAGCTAACAGCTGAGACGAGCAGGTTTCATTTTGCTGTTTGTTACCTGGCCTGGCATTCTTCGTGCGCGGCTAAGCTGAGCGCATTGACCGCATGAAACCAATATATTACAACTAATAAAATAACGTCTCTTTCTCTAAGTGGCATTTTGGTCGACGTCAACAATGGCTTCGATAACGATAATATTCTTCAACTTCCCATTCTTTATTGTAACGAGGCAGCCAATTGTGACACTTTTTACATAGACAGGCACTTTTATCTTATTAGCTTATCTATTCATGAGGTAGGTACTGTGTATTATCCCTATAACTTTATTACTTAACTGCAGATGTAAGTTGATCCGGTTCCGGTGCTGCGTAGACTCATCGGAGAGTATAGAGGCCCTGGCCGCCGTCAACACGCAGGGTGCGAAGTTTTCAGTGCATCTCCGTGGACCTCTCAGCCTGTTGCCGCTGCAGGGACGCTGTGAGCTGCTACGTAAGCTGGCTATTACCGTAAAAGTATTGACTATAGGCACCGACGCGTTTGAGATTTCTAGGAAAATATTACACTGCAATAGACATAATCTCGAGATCATACAGAAAAGAAGTAAAATATAAGAGAAGTGAGCCGAAGCATTGTTAGATCACCCTTTGTCCCGAGAACTGCTTCTGGTCATATTACTCAAGATGAATTTTCGCATTCCTCTATGTAATGACTTTCCTCTACGGCACTTCTGCACACGTCTGTTGACGAGGCTATTCATGTTACCAATAAACGTTTAAAGACCTGGATATTATCAACAACTAGTGGACCCGTGCGTGATACATTCACGCAATAACCTATACGTTTGCCTAATGCCTCTAGGCCGGTGCGGAATCTCCTCTTCTCTTATTTCCTTCTTAATTTTCTTAAATTTCTTTATTGATCCTTTGTCGTGCTCTCATCCTTAGGTCTTCGATATAGATAGGCAGACGTAATATCAGTACTATATAATAATTTACGTCATGTTTTTATTTCTTTATTTATAACTATATTTACATCTTTCCTGTTACGCTCTATGGGAATAAGATAGGAGAAAATTCAGATTTCAAAAGGCAAAAAATAAGTTGGGTACCTTGGAATATTTTTCTTCAGTATTAGATAGGGGAAAAATAGAACTCAGTCTGCTTGCCCATCTGGCAAAAAGAAAAGTTGGGTACCCTGCAATCTTTTTCTTCAGTATTAGATAGGGGAAAAATGAGGAAGCCCAAAAGACGGCGCGGGTTTTGGTGAAGTGTTAATTTTTTGCCGTCATTTATTATGACGGCACGGGCCACTAGTCTTGAGTAAAACACTCCAACAAACTTAAACAAAATAGCAGCTTATATACAATGTGTTCGCTCCGTAGCAAAGATACCGTTGATACCGTCTTTCCACCTCAAATATCTGTTTCATATGAGGTGCTCAATTTTTGACCTATTAAGAGAAAACTGCTTCGTCAGAGGAAATCAGTAAGCTAAAAGAAATAATTGTCTACGGCCCGTGAAAACTTATGTTTCGCCGGTTTCATTGACAATTGCATCAAAGTGGGAAGAATAGCTCATGCAAAGAAATCATCTGTGGGAAGAAACTGCAGATCAAAAAGCATGAGAGTGCCAACGGAAGCTTCACATATTTTCAGTGCTACGATTTCAACTTCGGCAATGCAAGAAATGCATTCAGACATAAGGTAGCCCTATACTTTGCCGTAGATTCGATGTATGTTGAAGCTAATACTCGTACAAATCAGACTTAGTCTGCGATGTCTTCATTGTTGGAATTTCAACTGTCTCTGCTTAAGATACGTTTGCCATCTTCTGCAGCCAGGCCTATTTTCTGCCTGTCACTTTCGATGGAGCTTGAGAGGACAACCAGAGCCTCCAACCTGGGCTAATTTCCTCCTATCTATTTCGTTAAGAGCGTGACACCGAACATATAACTAAATAAATAAATAAATAGAAATATAAATATATATAAACACACGACGGTCATTCATAGTATTAGATGTATATTATCACAGAACTGTGCCTAGAAAGGAAAGACTCACTGATACAGAGCATCAGCCATGGCCCTGTGGTCACAGTTTGCCAGAAATCGACCGACTCACAGCTGAGAGATCTCGGTTTTCTGAATTTTCTCCATAAGAAATTCTTAGCAATTCTGTTACTCGATAGCCGGAGACTCGCTAATACGATTTCCTGAAACTTTAGGGTCTGAATCTTCAATAGAAGATCAGCTTTCATGCTTTGCCAGTTATGGAAATTTCAATTGACATAGGGAGGAACATAGAACACAATTTGAGGATTGAAGCGAACCTCAGTCGTTGCCAAAGACAGCAAAGAGAGGCAGCTCGCTCCTACCTCTCGTGATGCCCCTATGTATCCGATTACAGTAAAGGTGTTGCGGTTTTCTTCACTTCCCTGCCTTGCGCGCCAGCACACCCAGCAACTGATTAGTTGCCAATTAGTTACCTCATGTGTTACTGACCGGCTTCATACATCCAACACACGCTGTATGTGCATGTTTATCCGCTAGATGCCTATAATTCTGCAAAACAAAGTGCCGATAGTGCACAGGGAAAATGTGGAAATGTAATATAGCTCTTGCTGGAAACAATGTGGAAACGAGACAACCAGTTATGCAAAAAAATGAAGTGAAACAGTTTATGTATTGCAGGAGCAAATGTGAACTGAAATCTTTCTGTGCATTGCATATGCAACTATACATAGATAGATAAATATTTCATTCCTTTTATCCTTTCCTTCATCTTCCATTATTTATTTCGGTATTTCATTCGTTTTTCATTTGTCAGGCCATCGCTTTTTCTTTCGTTACTTCCTTGGTTATCCAATGTTTTTTTTTTGCTTTCACCACTTTCTTCAGCAAGTTTTCATAGCGACATCACTTCATCACCTTGTGCTGCATTTCATTAATTCTTTCATATTTTTATTTCTCACCTCTGTTAATTCTTCCCTCAATAAATTCTTCATCGCCGCCTTCATTTTTTTTCATTACCCTATACTTTCCTTATTTTCTTATTTATTTCTTTCATTGCTAACTACACTAGCGGGCAAAATAAGAGAACGATTCTCATTTTTTGAAAATAAAGGTTAACTATGTAGAGTAGGGTAATGAATCTTTTGATGGGGCCCTAAGGAATGAATTTAACATATTTCTACAGAGTATCAGGACAAACTTAACTAAATTTAATACATTAGAACAATCTAACAAATAATAACAAAAATTGAACAGTGCAAAATAAGAGAACGATCGTCTCTAAATACAATTTTACAAACAAATAACATGGAACAATGGTCAATTTTAGGTTCAAAGCAATTAGTATAGAGTACTAAAACCTTTATTTTCAATAACTTTTACACAGCGACGATTACACGGCATCACAAGTTTTCTTACAAAAGTTTTTTTCCATTCCTTTTCAATTTTAGTCCAGACATCCATTACTGTTGATGGTTGTCGTTCTCTTACATTGTCACCTATAATTTTCCATAAATCCTGAATAGGATTAAGGTCCGGGCTTTGGGCAGGCCCCTTCATGACTTCGATAGTCACTTCCGCAAAATATTTCTTCACTTTCTTTGCAGTATGGCACTGGGCATTGTCCTGCATAAAAATTGCTGGCTGGTTTGGTGATGATCGTAGAGATGGGATAACATATTGCTGTACTAGATTGAGATACACATTGACATTGACAGTTTCTCTAATGGCCACCAACGGTCCAACTCCTTCAGATGAAAACATGCCCCACGCCATTACGCTACCTCTCCCATGCTTTACAGATGTTTTGACACATTTCGGGTTCAGCCTGTCACCTGTTGTACGTCTAACATACCGTCTGCCATCAGATCCAACCAAATTAAATTTACTTTCCTCGTTGAAATGCACTCTTTCCCAATCTTCATCCCTCCAAACGATGTGCCTATCCGCATATTCAAGTCTTGCTTTCTTATTCTTCTTAATAATAAGTGGTTTAGTGGCAGGACTGCGTGCCTTAAACTCACATGCATTGAGGCGACGAGAAACTGTACAGCGAGACACTTCTATGTTATTATTGACCTTCAGCTTTCTGGAAATTACCGCTGCAGTTTCGAAAGGATCCTTCTGGTCATAGCGTTTCATAATCCTATCAACTCGTACGGTGGTTTTTCGAGGGCGGCTTGCAGATACCGGTGATTCCAGCCGTTCTTCTTCATCATAGAGCTTCAAAGCACGAGAAACAACGCTCTTTGATAGGTTTACCTCTCTTGATATGGCCGAAAGAGTCATTCCTGAGGATCTGAGTTTAACAATTTCTCCCTGCAGCTCAGGAGTAACTTTCACGTGAGATGTCATATTTCTAGAATGGTGTAATCGTAAGAGTGGCAGTTCCAGAAGTAATGTACTCGAAATTGAATGTTGCCAGATGGCCGCGGTAAATTTGAGAATGTTTTAGAGACGATCGTTCTCTTATTTTGCACAGTTCAATGTTTGTTAGATTGCTCTAAAGTATTAAATATACTTGTGTTTGTCCTGATATTTTGTAGAAATATGTTAAATACATTCCTTATAGGGCCCATCGAAAGATTCATTAACCTATTATACATGGTTAACCATTATTTTCAAAAAATGGAAATCGTTCTCTTATTTTGCCCGCTAGTGTATATATATTGCTGCATTACCTCATTCGTTACCTCATTCATTACTTCACTAGCTAGACCCATACGAAATTACAATGCTTATTAATGGTTAAACTTTCTAACATGTAGAAAAGTTAAGCTACACTTCCATACCTTTCTAACTTCAAATTTAGAAAGGTTATATTAAAATAAATACGTTCCAATTCAGATAAGTTTCAAATGATATTCAATTAATATGAAATTAAAAAAAAAACATTTTCAAACTAAATCAATTTAAACTTAAAATATATTAATTTTAAATAAAAAAGACAAGTCAAATTAGGATTGAAATGCATCATATTCAAATGAAAATACTTCTGTTGTAGTGACCAGTAGTAACTAGAAACCACTAGTGGGACAGAAATTAGTAACTCACACTGTATAGTGTGACCAGTGATAATTCGTAGTAACTAATCATACCTTGTAGCTACTACTTGTTATAAGTGGTAACTTTACATATACAGTACGTTCACTCGGGGTAACCAGTTTTAAATATATGCAGTAGTTGTAACGAGTGGTGACTAATCCAAACTGATGACGAATGGTGGGAACTAGTAACAGGTAATTATAAATAATGGTAACTGGTAACTGGTGTTGGTGACTTTATACATAATGGTTAGTTTTTGGCAACAAATTTTGGTAGAATAAGGCATTCTAAGCAGGGTTCAGAGCCATACCTGGAAACTCAAGAAAAATAAGGGAAGACGAAAAGAATGCTTTAAATCAGGGAAAAGTCATGGAATTTGGGACAAAATTTGTTAAATTTGTCAAATCCTGGAAAAATCCTGGAATTTCATTATCCAAAGATTCAAACTTCTATTTCATGACCTGATACAAAAAGAAAGTTCCTTGCCTATGATGTCGTTTTAGTGTACTTAGCGATATGTGATTGTGGTACACTGAATAGGGAGTAGTGCCCCATGCCTCCAAAGCTTTTTCTTCTTTTACACCATAATGTACCCTAAGTTAGCTGTATTGTGTAAAAGCTGAAGTACTGATGCACACCTTGCCTTTGAAGTGATTTCTCTAGTAATGAGATTCAGCTACGGGACTGCATGTTTGCCCTCTAGCCTATAATCATACTTACCTGGATCAATTACAATGGAAAAAATTGTAAATTGCAATAACAGTCAATGCTGCAGGCCGTTTTATTTCTATGTGATGCTTTCCTATATTCATATTAAACAAATGCTATCAGTGCACCTCTCAGTGCACCTCTCATTAAATCAGTACTCTAATTAACGCGGGTCTCTTGTCTGGGTTAGAAATATGTAATCCATTTTCATTCTTGAATTTTGTATTTTCATCGTGGAAAAATCATGGAGATATCATCGAATTTTATTTTCTTCAAAAGCTGGGAACCCTGTCTAAGATTTTTCAAGGATTACGTGTTCGTCGGAAATGCTTAGTTATCGAGATATTTGGCACTAATGTTCCCAGTGTTTTTCTGTGAGATCCGCCATTTCGGCCTTGTCGCGCCATCTAGCACGAAATCCCGTTTTGGTGGCTCCACACACGTGGTGTGACGTGATGAACGTCACCTAGACTTCTTCCGACGACCCACAAAGTACTAGTGGTAACCGAATATAAAAAATTGATTTAGTTGTTGGTAGCAGTCACTATTTGTCACGACTAGTAACTGGTGGTAATGGTTTGTAACTAGCAATGAATAAGAATAACTAGTGGTAACTATTATTACGCGTATGCAACTAATCGTATTTTAGGTAGAATAGTAGTAACTACAGTATATTTTCAAGTTATGAAAGAACTTACAACTGGAGTCACTACTGTTTCCTGATTGCTATTATCAATGACCATCTGCATCACGGGTAAATAGTAGCAGCTAGAATTAAGGTAACTTGTAGTTAGCAATAGAGATCGAGCTAATCTTTCCTCATTGTAACGAGTTGTTGTGGACGCGAGTTTACCTCTCCTGTGCCGCAGCCCGAATTACACTATGGATATAGCATGCGCCCCAGTGCGCCCCAGCTCATTCTTGCCTTAGACCGCTCCACCTCTTGGTTGTAAGCGATCACCGTTGCATCGTCACTAACGCAACCGTACGGTATATCCTATTGCGTTTACACCAATAGACAAGTACTAAGTACTCTGAGTGTTATTCCATCCTGCCATCTAGCTTTGGACCCAATATTTGCTGAGTGCATCACAATTAATATGATGAGCATTACCGATCCCTTGGCAAGGGCGGAGCTTTTGTCGACTCACTCCGACGGGAAGCAGAGCAGAGATGTTATCGCATAGCCCCAGGGATGCCACCCTTAACCTTGCTTGACCTCTTTGGCGTTCAGATCTGGTACAATGAAGGTGCTGCTTCGGGGCCTTGATCCATATGGAGGTGTGGATCCGTTGGGAATGTTTCCTTTGTTTTATAAGCAGCTGGCTGACGTTCTTGCCCCCAAACTTGCTGTGATCTTTCGGCGCCTGATACGGTTAGGAAATTTTCCTCGTTGCTGGCGTACTGGAAATATTACTCCTATTCCCATGGGTACGGTGTCGTCCTATGTTGCCAGCTATCGACCCATCACACTGACGCCCATTTTGTCGAGGTGTTCGAGAAATTGATCGCTGGTAACTTTGTCGTTTCGCTGAGGTTACGGGGTTGCTGCCTGCTGGTCAGTTTGCGTACAGAACTCACTTGGGTAGTTGTGACGCTCTGTTGTCGGTGTTACACCATTTATAGTCTGCGCTGGATTGTAGGTCGAAAGCACGCCTTGTCCAGTTGGACTTTAGCGCGGCGCTTGAAAGGGTTAACCACAGGTTTCTGTGCATTAATGTTTGTAATTGTTACCTATTTCTAAAGTAGAGAAAATATAAAATAGTACTCACAGTGATATAATTGAAGTTGTGTTTACATAAGTACAACTAATATAGATTATTAATAGTTACAGCTAGTTGAAATAAATTACCAGTAGTTACACCTAGTAACCCCAAATTTGCAATTGTTACCAGCAGTTACTAATTAGCCCCAATTACTAGTTATAACTAGTTACAGCTACTATTAGTATATCACTAGTTTCATTTATGCAGTTATCACTAACTTCAGATATCTACTAGTTACGATACGCTTTAACTAGTTACAACCAGCTACAATTAGTTATTATTATTTATCTCTCTCCCCTTACAACTCAGTCCTATAAGTACCGACAAATTTCTTGAGAATTCGTCCATTAGTTTTCGAGTTATGTTCCAAAAACAAAAAGATAAACAGAGACAAGTACAGAACGAGTCGCAGATTATTAGCTACTAAAATTTGGTCACTCTTTCCTGTTAACGTTTGTGACAGTTCTTGCTTCTATAAGGTCTGACCATAATAACTCCTGGATTTATGTTACTAAGAGAAAAAAGAAGAAACATAGAAATATATCGTCACAAAAATGTGATCGTTTGCTCCTTGACCCGTGCTCATAGCCGTTTGATTGATGGAGTCAAGAAAGGGCATAAAAAAGGCGACCAGATCTCCACGAAAAGTTAATCATCTGTTCTTTCTGATGTGCTTGATAATCCTAGGACTTAGAACTCCTAGGGCATTTCTTGATGATCTATGCATCTGTCCATGAAACTTTGAGTTATCTTGATGGTAGCAAGATAAACGAGCGAGAAAATGAGAAAGTGGACAAACTTCAACTAAAACATAACCTCCTAAGTGGAGCTAGTAATTTTATATAGTTTAGGCATCACTTCATTATTTTTTTTCTTAACTGTATTCATTGCAGCATCTATTCATTAGTTCGGTGACTATTTTATGCAACTCTTTAATCAATACTTTAATTGCGCATAATTCAATCATTACATGATTCATCACCCGCTTTTTATTTCGTTCCTTCCTTCAATATTTCTATTCAATCACTTATTCATTCAATTAATTCATTCTTCCATTCATTATTTCACATATTCTTTCATATTTCTTTCATTGGTTCCTCCATTCTCACGTCTTTTCGTCCACTGAATGTATTCATTGATCATTGCATGTATTCTTTCACTCATTACTTTTTATTTTTGCAGTTGTTACTTCACTCATAAACTCCTTAATTGTGAACTATCATCTCATCCTCTCTGGTAAGTGTGAAGAACGATGCAATATGAGTATGTGATATTAGAACGCTACACGATTTATTTCAATTAGCACCTCGTGAGGCACAACCTGCGGTTACCGCCTGCTGTGAGACAAAGTGTCTGCTGTCAGTCTTCATTAGCACCCGAGTGTCAAGTTTCCTGACTTCACTCCAACGCTAGAAGAAAGCCAACTGAAGTCTGCGCGATATTAACATTTAAAGATAAAACTTGTTAATTTCCTCTTAATTCCTAACTAAAAATCGACACAAAACAATATATCATATTAGTCTTTAATAAAAACTCAACTTTTCAGCAGCTACAGGAAAAATCCGAAATATCCATATTGTCATGTATGTTTCTCCTTATGTCAAATGAAATTTTGGTCACTGGCAAAGCAGTTCGGTAGGTCTTCTATTAAAAATTTAGACTCTGAAATTTCATGAAAATTCAATCAGCCAGTCTTGAGTTATCCATCAACTGAAATGTTAAGGAATTCCTATGGAGAATATTAAGTGAAGTTGACTCTTGGCGGCCACATATTGAAGCTGCTGTTGTTCTGGAATTAAGATGCAGTCTCGATAATTAGTGCATGGCTTCCTCTATGGGCACTATCAGACTCTTAGGTGCAGTTGTTTTACAAGCAGTGAAATAATTTTCTTTTTATAAGTTTTTTCACCTCTTCTGAATTCTGAATCCTAATTGTTTCGAATTTCACATTACGTAATTTTTACAACGTTGTTTATTTTAGCTCTATGTAGGAGCGCAATCACTAATGCCTGAATCATAACTACATAATAACATAGTACTGTATATGCTATAAACGGTCAATACAGAAACGGCAGTATAGCAATCAAAGGAAAATAAATACCGAGCTTCCTCAAAGTCCTGGTTGAAAGCCCTCGTCAGTATTTCAGTTATCTTCTATAGAAGAACGCTGTGTTTTTCCAGGAGTGTTGGTTGAGGAGCCCTTCCCCGATACTGGCGGCGTCACTGAGATGATACCACCAGCAGTGCCCTGTTACTTCACCGTGTTAAGGGTTCCTGAGGGCTCTGCTGACCACATGGTTAAGACTATCGTCTGTTTGGCCTCCACTAGTAAAAAGTGGGTGTCACTATTCATGTCTATGCTGAACCCCCAACCCCCCCCCAAAAAAAATAATAATAATAAATAAAAATGAGTATTCCTATACGGGAGACGTTGAATATATGCTTTAGTATTTCCGTAGATTCGGGGATTTCTTCCCGGTAGGGTTAGAATATGAACTTGGCACACCGATAATGATCAGTGGTCAGTGTTCAGGATGCATGCCAATTACAAAGATGGCACTATCTGCACTGCTCGTTTTCAGGGGTCTTATGATTTCGAGTAATTTTGAGTTATGGTTATTCACTTTGGTCCACTTATGTTACTCGACGAGATTTTGATCGCTGATCAGAGTGCTCCACAACTAATAGTAACGACTTATTGCCTTTTCTTGATGTGGTTCTTTTTTCTTCTTTTCTAGCTGTCATCGAATGAAATTCACCGCCTTTAGCTCGAAGGAGATGCAATCAGAACGTCGTCCTCTACCTAGTATAAACAGAGAATGCATGAACAGAGACATCAGCCAATGACACTTCTCTCAATAAAATAATAAGTTTTAAAAATAAGATGAAATTCAATATCAGATATCTACTTCGCACCAGACTATCATCGGCAGAATGTTGCTTTATGGAAAAATTTATACGACCATCCGAACTGCTTAATTTACACAGGAGGAATTGTTCTGTATCTCTTCGGTGCGGTAGCTTGCAGTAGGTTGAATTTCATTCACACTGTTGATACCGTAGCTCGAACACAATTATTACTCAATCAAAATGAATACGGAAACATTACAAACATGGATTTGCTGCCTTTGTGTTTCTCCACTACACAAACACTCACAATGTAAATGACTAGATTAGATAGGCGGCAGTAGACGAACTAATACGCCTATTTCCAAAAAGACACCGGAACTTACGCCGCGGCCCTCTATGAGCTATTGCCATTATGTTAGTAAGACATAGAGGACGGGAGAAAAGAGAAAAAAAGAGAAGAGACTCTGCCAAGAGACGATCATGAATGCATGCAAGCACGATCAAGAGCCGCTAACATACGGAGCTTTAGAGACGTCAAAGTGTAGTTGGAGCGGGAGAGAGAAGAAGACAGATTAAGGTGGTCTCGGAAGCTTTGGTCATTAAGAGTTCGCGACTCCAGGAGGAGGAGTTCTTAGCTGTGAAGGATGTCTCTCTCAATGTATGTCAAGACGATTTTTAAACGCGTTGACTGATTCCGCACTAACAACATCGGAAGGGAGTCTATTCCAAATACCGACGATGAACTACAGAAAGAACTGCTGCCTTAAGAGGGAGCTTCAGTGAATTTTCGCCCTTTGCTTTCTTTAACAAATTCGGCACTTAATAGCTCGAGATTAACAGAAGCGATTTTCATCAAATTACATCTTATGTAAGATCAACATCAGAACAAGCGATCCGCTTGGCCAATGAAGGGAATTTCGTTGAATATAACTAAAAATATTGAATATAAAGTTTGAGGAACTGACAGTTTTTCTTGT
>LQNS02278142.1:2955024-2965237 GCA_001587735.2 Parhyale hawaiensis | reverse complement strand
TCTGGCGTCTTCCTACATGAGGGTCATTCCAAAAGTAATGTCACCTGTTATTTTACCCCCACCCCAAGACATCCGAGGGGATTACAAATTACGTTGTTATGATGACTGAGCTGATACACTCATAACCTGAAAGTTTCATTTCTCTGTAGCAGATATTGACAGTTTCACACTCGAAAATAGCCATCCCCGTAATGGATTCAAGTCAGAAGCAAAAATGCGGCATTGATTTCATCCATTTATAAAAAAATCGAACAAATCAACATTCGGCACCTGGTAGACCTGTGCACCTGGATCCTGGTAGGATACAGCACCGTAAAGTTCACATGCTTGGCGGGTTCCACGAATGTTCAAGCAGGTACACAAGGACTACCGACAGGATATCTTTCAGGACTTGTTGGATAATTACGAAGACGAACGTGACGGATTCTTGGACCGCATCATCAGTGGTTACAAGGCTTGCTGTTACCACTATGACCCGAAGTCCGAAACGGTAGTCAATGGAATGGCAGCACTCACACTCCCCCAGCAAAGAAGAAGTTCAAGACAGAGACATTTGCAGACAAAGAGATGTGCACGGTGTACCGTTTACTTCGGCAGGAAGGGTGTCATCCTCCCGGATGTCTAAAAACCAGAGGCGACTGCCAACTCTGATCGTTACGTTGAAACGTTTACTAAGTAGAAAACCCGCAGCACCCGGGCTAAACCCAAACAATGAAACATTCCGTTTGCAACACGACAAAGTCAGGCAATACAAAAGTTTGAAGATCCCGGAATGTGCGACAAAGTTCGGCTGCATGGAGCTGTTTTTCCCGACTTATAGTCCAGACCTTAGACCTAGCACTATCAGACTTCCACTTCTTTGGACCTCTGGCCGAAGAACGCATTATGTGGTCAGCGTTTCCCCGACAACAACACCATAATCTTAGTCGTGAAGAAGTGAACCGACTCGGCAGGCCTGACTTTTACTACCGAGGCATTAAAGCTCTCGTTCATCGTTGACAAAAAGGCATTGAGAATGGCGGTGACTTGAAATAAAAATAAAGACTGGTGCACACAAAGTTGCTCGTTTTAATGGTGTCATTTTCGTGTTCATAACTCTTAAATTTCTTGAGCTAAAAAAAAAGAGGTTTTACTTATGGAAGGGCCCCCGTACTCGGACTCCAGTCGTGGTGGCTTCTGCGGAACCAACTCAGGTGATGGAAGGTCACTGCTTTATTGATTAGCGTTCTGGCCTCATCAAATGCCAATGACTAAAGTTTTCAAATGCTTGCATAGGTAATACCCAACAGTGATGCCGCTTTTAATGCCAAACTTAGGAACTGAGCATTCAGATTTTCAGTTTTCACTACGTCATCCAACAATGGAATTTCAAGATCTTGCGCATATGCCAAATAAAAAAATCTAACAAGGCTTTGTTTACAGGCAAAAAGCACCTTGCTTTGAATTTGCCGGCCTGGAATAAAACTGATTTCTGAATTTACATATAGCTATTTCTTCCATTACTTCTATCGGGGTGCAAAAAATGTTTTTTGTGCTTGGCAAGCGGAACTATCCTGCAGCTGGGGGGGGGGGGGCACGGGGGACCTTGTGCATCCCCCACCCTACGCCCTTGCTCATGACCTTATTAGCTAACAGTTGAGACGAGCAGGTTTCATTTTACAGTTTGTTACGTGGCCTGGCATTCTTCGTGGCCGGCTAAGCTGAGCACATTGATCGTATGAAACCAATAAGTTACAACTAATAGAATAACGTCTTTTTCTCTAGTGGCATTCTGGTCGACGTCAACAATGGCTTCAATAACGATGATATTCTTCAACTTCCCATTCTTTATTGTAATGAGGCAGCCAATTGTGACACTTGTTTCATAGACAGGCACTTTTAACTTATAAGCATATCTATTCATGACGTAGGTACTGTGTGTTACTCGTATAAGTGTATTACTTAACTGCAGGTGTAAGTTGACCCGGTTCCGGTGCTGCGTAGATTCATCGGAGAGTATAGAGGCCCTGGCCGCAGTCAAGACGCGGCGTGCGAAGTTTACAGTGCATCTCCATAGGCCTCTCAGCCTGTTGCCGCTGCAGGGACGCTGTGAGCTGCTACGTAAGCTGGCTATTACCGTAAAAGTATAGACTATAGGCACCGACGCGTTTGAGATTTCTTGGAAAATATTACACTGCAATAGACATAAACTCGAGATCATACAGAAAAGAAGTAAAATTTAAGGGAAGTGAGCTGAAGCATTGTTAAATCAACCTTTCTCCCGAGAATTGCTTCTGGTCATATTACTCAAGATGAATTTTCGCATTCCTCTATGTAATGAATACCCTCTACGGCACTTCTGCACACGTCTGTTGACGTGGCTATTCATGTAACCATTAAACGTATAAAGACCTGGATATTATCAACAATGTATATTATCACAGAACTGTGCCTAGAAAGGAAAGACTCACTGATACAGAGCTTCAGCCATGGCCCTGTGGTCGCAGTTTGCCAGAAATCGACAGACTCACTAGCTTTAGGCTTGGTGGTCACATATTGAAGCTGCTGTTATTCTGGAACTAAGATGCAGTCTCGATAATTAGTGCATGGCTTCCTCTATGGGTACCATCAGACTCTTAAGTGCAGTTGTTTTACGAGCAGTGAAATAATTTTCTTTTTATCAGTTTTTTCACCTCTTCTGAATTTTGAATCCTAATTGTTTTGAATTTCACATTACGTAATTTTTACAACGTAGTTGCAGCGCAATCACTAAAACATTCAAATGCCTGAATCATAACTACATAAAAACATAATATATGCTACAAAAGGTCAATACAGAAACGGCAGTGTAGCAATCAAAGGAAAATAAGTACTGAGCTTCCTCAAAGTACTGGTGGAAATCCCTCGTCACTAGTTCAGTTATCTTCTATAGAAGAACGCTGTGTTTTTCCAGGAGTGATGGTTGAGGAGCCCTTCCCCGATACTGGCGGCGTCACTGAGATGATACCACCAGAAGTCCCCTGTTACTTCACCGTGTTGAACGTTCCTGCGGGCTCTGCTGACCGCACGGTTGAGACTATCAGCTGTTTGGCTCCCAATAGTAAAAAGTGGGTGTCACTAGTCATGTCTATGCTGAACCTCCCCCCCCAAAAAAAAAAATAAAAAAAAAAATAAAAAATTAAGGATGTGTATTCCTATGCTGGAGACGTTGAAGATATGCTTTAGTATTTTTGTAGATTCGGGGATTTCTTCCCGGTAGGGTTAGAATATGAACTTGGCACACCGATAATATTCTGTGGTCAGTGTTCAGGACATGCATGGCAAGTGCAAAAACCGCACTATCTGCATCACTCGATTTCAGAGGTCTTATGATTTCGGGTAATTTTGAGTTATGGTTGTTCACTTTGGTCCACTTATGTTACTCGACGAGATTTTGATCGCAGATCAGAGTGCTCCACAACTAATAGTAATGACTTATTGCCTTTTCTTGATATGGTTCTTTTTTTTTCTTCTTTTGTAGCTGTCATTGAATGAAATTCGCCGCCTTTAGCCCGAAGGAGATGCAATCAGAACGTCGTCCTCTACCTAGTATAAACAGCGAATGCATGAACATATACATCAACCAATGACACTTCTCTCAATAAAATAATAAGTTTTAAAAATAAGATGAAATTCAATATCAGATATCTACTTCGCACCAGACATTCATTGGCAGAATGTTGCTTTACGGAAAAATTTATTCGACCATCCGACTTGCTTAATATGCACAGGAGGAGTTGTTCTGTATCTCTTCGGTGCGGTGGCTTGCAGTGGGTTGAATTTCATTCACACTGTTGATACCGTAGCTCGATCATAATTATTACTCGATCAAAAAGAATACGGAAACATTACAAACATGGATTTGCTGCTTTTGTGTACCTCCATTACACAAACACTCGCTACGTAAATGATTAAATTAGATAGGCGGTAGTAGACGAACTAATATGCCTATTTCCAAAAAGACACCGGAATTTACGCCGCGGCCCTCTATGAGTTATTATTGCCATTATGTTAGTAGGACATAGAGGACTGGAAAAAAGAGACAAAAAAGAAGAGAAGAGACCCTGCCAAAGAGACGATCATGAGTGCATGCAAGCACGATCAAGAGCCGCTGACATGCGGAGCTTAGAGACGTCAAACTGTGTACATAGTTGGAGCGGGAGATAGAAGAAGACAGATTAAGGTGGCCTCGGAAGCTTTGGCTGTTAAGAGTCTGTGACGCCTGGAGGAGGAGTTCTTAGCTGTGAAAGATGTCTCTTCCAATGTATGTCAAGACGATTTTTAAACGCGTTTACCGACTCCGCATTAATAACATCGGAAGGGAGTCTATTCCAAATACTGACTATGAAATACAGAAGGAACTGCTGCCTTAAGGTCGTCCTTCGAGCTTTATGCTTGAGTTTTTGACCGTTGTTTTCTCAAGCGATTATTGAGGTCTCTACCAAAGAGCCTCGCTGTAGGTACGTTGTCGAAGCCATTCAAATACTTGAATGTTTCTCTTGGTTGCCTCTGAGTCCTCTTTGCTCAAGAGATCAAACCAGTTCTTTTAGGGGACATTCATACGGCTTATTTCGCAGCTGAGGTATCAATTACGTTGCTCTGCGTTGGACTCTTTCCATGTTATCGATATCTTTACACAGATGTGGCGACCAGAATTGGACAGAAAATTCTAAGTACGCCTTGTACAAGGGAACGATGATGTCCTTGGACTTGTATTCAAAATTTCTGGCGATGAATCCCAGTACTGTGTTTGCCATTTTCACACTCATGTCTACTTGCTGACTGTGTTGTAGTTTGTTTGTAATAGTGATTCCCAAGTCACGTTGTTGGGTGACAGCAGCCAATACCGTCCCGTTCATTTGCAATGGGAAAGGGTTCATTAGCCCTATGTGCATTATTCAGCATATATCGACATTAAAGCTCAGCTGCAACGTTGTGTTCCATTTCATGAGGTGATCAAGGTCTTGTTGGAGCTCGGCTCTTTTCGGGGCAGGATGACATAGTTTAGTATCATCCGCAAATTTATTGATTCTTCTACTGATGTTAAGATACAGATCATTGATGTAAATTGAGAACAGAAGTGGGCCAAGCACGCTACCTTGTGGAACCCCTGATGAAACGTTCGCCCAGCCGTTCGTTTCTCCTGCATGCATACTCGCTGCTGCCGACCCGCAAGCCATGCCCTGATCCATCGTAAATAGTCTCTTTGGATGCCATGGGCTTCCAATTTTTTCATTAGACGTTGATGGGAGACTTTGTCAAAAGGCTTTTTGAAGTCTAGATGCACAAAGTCTACACCCTTTTGTTCATCTTTAATATCTGTAACTTTTGAGAAAAAGTCCAGTAGGTTTGTTGAGCAGCTTCTTCCATTTCAGAAGCCATGCTGAGTGTCGGATATGAGCTGCTGCACCCTCAGGTGATCAGTGATGTGCTTTTTCAAGAAGCGTTCGATGTTTTTGCTGACGACCGATGTATGACTTATTGGTCGATAGTTGCTGGGCTTTTCTTATCCCCTTTCCTATGTATCGGTATCACGTTAGATAGTTTCCAATCCTGGGGAACTTCTCCTGTTCTTAGAGACCGATAAATATTTCGAGCAGTGGCTTCGCGATGACTGGAGTAATTTCCCGTAGTACACGGGGAGTAAGATTATCAGGGCCAGTGGATTTGTACACATTTAGGCGGGTTAGTTCTTGAAGGATCTTGATCTCCATGAAAACACATGTGTTTCTTGGAGCAACTTCCATCGGTGCGGGTTCAGGGATATTAGCAACATTTTCAACCGTAAATACAGGGGTGAAATAGTCGTTCAAGATTGTGGCTTTGCCTCTTAGGTCATTGGTGATGGAGCCATCAGGTTTTTAAGCGGACCTATGGATTCTTTTTTTAGTCTTCTTTCATTTACATATTTATAGAATGCCTTTGGGATGCGTTAGTGGCTCATTTCGTTAGTAATTGGTGAGGAGATAATCAAAATTTGTGGTACATAAAACGGCGATTATCAAAAGAAGTTACAATGTCAAAAAACTGGGTATTGTTTCATTTAATGTGTTTTTTTTTATATTTGCTACGTTATAGTAACTTTAAGGTCTGTTTTCAGCTTACGTGAGATTTTTTTTATTCTGCTTGAACTCTTTAATTAAGTTGATAATGATGAAGAAGCTAAGTCGTCATATTTACTTCTCATGGGGTAGTCATAAATACAGGAAACCAACGGAAACCAACGGAAACCAAAAGTAAAGAAACAGATAAAAAACAATAGAAAACATGAAAAAAATACTACGCCAACAACGCACACAAAACATCCGGAATATAACATACTAAAGTCATGCAACAGGTAACTCAACATGTTCATACGAAGATTTTACGGAAACCGTATAGTACCTATACGTTGTCTCACCATGAATTTACCGCTTCGAATTTACAGTGCATTAGGAAATACAGACTTGGTTGCATTGATGTGAAAAGCACGTAATGCTTAAAAGCGATATGAACATGAGCTTATTAAAATTCTAATGCTAAAGTTTCTATGATTAGGCATTTTCATTTTCCCACAAATTCCCACATATAATCGAAGTCCCACAAAGCCTTCCACAAGACCTCATTTTTCCCACAGATCTGTGGGAGGTACCCACAAAACGGCAACACTGGCGCCCTTCGTCAGTTACGACAAGAAAGGACCGATTTCCCGCTATGTTGGAGGGAAAGAGGAGGGAGCAATTTCGCTAGAAGCGAGACTGCGACAAGGGTTAGGGAAAATTTCGTGACATATTGTTTTTTATGCTTTCTATTGTTTTTTTTTTTTCTGTTGCTTTACGTTTGTTTTTGTTGGTATTCGGTATTTAGGACTTCTCGTGAACATCGAAATAGGAACACCATTTAACGTTTGCTACAGTCGAGTCTCGAAACACTGTAAGATCATAGGTAGCAGATTCTATAAACTTCACACAACTAGCTCTGTCTGTACCTCTAGTTGCGTACTAGGTTCGGATTGTTTACTGCTTTATACAGTAGTTATCCCATCTTTCTTAAAGAGTCTTTGCAGCTACCGGACTTAAACTGGGATCGTCATGCTCCGCACAAAGTTGTCATAGTTCGAAGTTACGATAGAACAATAGTTTAGAACTTTAATATTTCCATTAGGATGATTTCAGATGTAAACGGTCTCAATATGGTACGATGAGTTGGTATCAGTGATAAAAATGATGCTCTCATTGAATTTAAATATTTTATACCAGAAACTTCATGCAATTGTCAAAATATCTAGGTAATGGTTTTGCTATTTACATTGTGCATTTAATACATCTGCAATTTGCAGGTTTGAGACGATTGATCTCCTGAATTGCGATCTCTGCCCAGCGGACAAGTACTTGGTATTGCAGCGTCTGCAGCAGCGAGGGATCAGGACGGACACCCCCCCCTGAAACTGACACACACTACAGCAGGTCAGTCACGCCTGCCCATTCTTTCCATTTCTAGAAATTTCGTCGGTGATTTTCCGAAATGTTTCTGCAGTAGAGTGACCCAGGTTGTAGCCTCATACAAAGATTACTCGCATTATTTCTTAGTAATAATATTTGATGGGCAACTGAATACCAAGTAAAAAGGTGACCTTAGAAGAAGAAAAGGCTGGAAAAAATCAAGGTTTTGATGTTTTGTACCATAGAGGTTACTTTGTCAAACGACAGCATGACCAATTATCAACCGAATAAAGTATAACTTTATTTATAACAACAGAATGCTTATTTTATTCGCCATTGTAAACATGGTAATCACATGGTACACGGCAAAAAGTACTAAACATCAGGATGCTTAACATAAAATTTCAAATCCACTTAGAGGATTTTATAAATAAAGGGATTCAAACAAGAATATCAAAATAGTAACTACAATCGTCGACCAACAAATAAAATTTAACGTTTCGGGAATTTTTCCCATCATCAGAAATTGCAACTAAAAACTACAAAGGATACCTAAAAGAATTTTATTTTAGATGAGCTAGGTATGGACATGTGTTAATAGGGTGAGACCAAAAAGGCAAATTACCATAGAGCGTTATGGGGGTCCTTATATAAGCGTTGGACGGTAAGGAATGCGGAAGAAAACGGGTAAGAAAAGTCGGAGGAAAAAGTGTCAGTCTTGAGTTGTGACGAGTGGTACGGCTGCAGTCATTATATTGAGGCTAGGTTTTGTTTTATGGATATATAGCGATTCTAGAGTGGAGACAAAACATGCTCATCATTATATAAGCGTTGGACGGTAAGGAATGCGGAGGAAAACGGGTAAGAACAGTCGGAGGAAAAAGTGTCAGTCTTGAGTTGTGACGAGTGGTACGGCTGTAGTCATTATATTGAGGCTAGGTTTTGTTTTATGGATATATAGTGATTCTGGAGTGAAGAGAAAACATGCTCATCATTAGTCTCATATACCTCTTCGTCCAAAAAATCAGGTTCCCAGTTAACAAATCAATAGCCACCACAATATTAAATAGATATGGACAACCTGGTGTATCAACCTTCAGAAAATATGAAAAATTATCTAGAAAACTCGCAAAATCAAAGCTAGACTTACATTTCCAAACTTGCTGCAGAGCTTATCCAGTCACCCCAAAATTTCTTCGATTTCGTTTGTACCGACAGTCCCTTCAGCACAGCCAACTGTACAAATCGTGGCATTGAAACTCTAAGATCTAGAAATTCAAACTCAACATAGCAACATTGTCAACTATACAAAGTCAACTAACCAGTAACTATCTCAAATCAAAAATTCATTTTCATTTCTTGACTAACTCAGTTTAGTTCACTTTGTACAGTCCAACACTAAGAAATTTATAGATAAAATCAAATTCGTCCACAGCAGAAAGTTGAACGCATTAAGAGCATCCCCAAACCTAACTTCCTGTAATCCAGACTACGTAATTTTTAACCACTCAAAGGTAATACTTCAACCGTACCTCAAATTTTTGCTGTCATTCAGCCTGGAATTCTGCCTACCCATATTCAAACCGGACTATTACAAACACTACATAGGTTTTGAGAGCCTGGCCAACAGACTGAAATCGCAGCAACTGCGTTCCAACTTTTCATTTGCAGCCTTAAAATACAAAATAAAAGAAACTTGTAATAGCATTTGCAACTCGTACAGTAAACATAAAGTATTTTCTCCAATCTTTTCTGGGTCTGATCTATCGCTATTATCCAACTTCCAAAAAGAAAATTCCGTTGTCGTGTGCAGACCCGGGAGCACTATCGTCTCTCACGACGATTTTGCGCTCACGTAAGCTTTCCTGCGCGAGCCACCACTAAAATAAACCTTACCTAACCTTACATAACATTATCTAACGTTACCTAACCTTACCTAACCTAACCCAACTTAATCAGCGATACAGCGAGTAGCGCGGCGCACCAACTTGAACGCCGCTCACGTGCACACGATCTGCATACACAAACACACACACATCTCCGTCATGAATGACGATAGCGCGACCCGGCAGCGCTACCTTCATTCACGACACCTTGTGTGCGTGTTTGTGTACGCAGATCGTGTGCGTGTGAGCGGCGTTAAAGTTGGCGCGCCGCGCTGCTCGCTGTATTGCTGATTAAGTTAGGTTACGTTAGGTAAGGTTAGGCTAGGTAAAGAGCAAGGCGAAAATCGCAAATCGTAAAGTCATTTTATTAAGATACTTGAATTCATCCTCTGATAAAATTGAACGTCTGGGACAAACAGTCCATCTTCAGCAACTAAAAACTAATGTGCCATTAACAGAAACTGTTGATGACTGCTTATCAAAACTGTTTGACAATCTTTCTACATTTATGGGGTTTTTTCGGAAAATTATGAAGCAATTGTTGGAACTGGCAGTATGCAATTTCTTTTTCATTTTTAACGGGAAATACTACAAACAGGTTGACGGATTAGGAATGGGTTTACCCTTAGCCCCAACTTTTGCCAATATCTTTATGTGTCACAATGAGCAGGACGGGTTAAGAGACTGCCCAGCTAATTTTACACCAGTGTTTTACAAAAGGTACGTTGATGACACGTTTGCATTGTTCACAGATAAATTTCACGCTGACCTCTTTCTACACTACTTAAATTCACGCCACGGTAACATTAGGTTTTCTAAAGAAGATGAAGTAGATAACCGTTTACCTTTTTTAGATGCTTGTGTTGAAAGAGTTGGCAGCAAGTTTCA
>LQNS02278142.1:2878952-2890561 GCA_001587735.2 Parhyale hawaiensis | reverse complement strand
ACATCAACAATGCCAACAATTCCTTTATTATTCATAAAGTTCTGTAGATAAATTATTTAGCTATTTTGCTAACAAACATAATATTAAATATTGAGATAAAGAAATCCACAAAGTGACAGATCGTGGAAAAAACTTGTTAATTTACTTTCCATAATATATCTAACAACTTGTACAAATAACATACATACAAATAACCCATAAACCTTGTACTGTACCCATGGAGGGGCGAATACCACATGTGGCAACAGCCCGGGGTGACTAATTAGCTGCTCAGTAGGTGGCACGCATTCAGAAAGTATCGATAACCACAGCCCCGCCGCTGCCTGTGATGGATACTTTTGGACATACTGCGCTGCTGGCATGCTCGATTTAACACCGACCTGAGCAGATCCTCATTTCTATGTTTGGAGAACCTTGAAGTTCCCTCTTAAGGTCGTTCTTCGAGCTTTATGCTTGAGTTTTTGACCGTTGTTTCGCAAGCGATCATTGAGGTCTCTTTCAAAGAGCCCCGTTGTAGGTACGTTGTTGAAGCCATTCAAATACTTGAATGTTTCTATTGGTTGCCCTCTGAGTCGTCTTTGCTCAAGAGATCAGACCAGTTCTTTTAGGCGACATTCATACGGCTTATTTCGCAGCTGAGGTATCAATTTCGTTGCCCTGCGTTGGACTCTTTCCCTGTGATCGATATCTTTACACAGATGTGGTGACCAGAATTGGACAGCAAATTCTCAGTACGCCTTGTACAAGAGAACGATGATGTCCTTGGACTTGTATTCAAAATTTCTGGTGATGAATCCCAGTACCCTGTTTGCCATTTTCGGTGACAGCAGCCAATACCGTCCCGTTCATTTGCAACGGGGAAAGGGTTCATCAGCCCTATGTGCATTACTGAGCATTTGTCGACATTAAGGCTCATCTGCCACGTTGTGTTCCATTCCATTAGGTGATCGAGGTCTTGTTGGAGCTCGGCTGTTTTCGTGGCAGGATGACATAGTTTAGTACGTATCATCCGCAAATTTACTGATTTTACTACGGATGTCAAGATCCAGATCATTGATGTAAATTGAGAACAGAAGTGGGCCAAACACGCTACCTTGTAGAACCCCTGATGACACGTTCGTCCAGGCGTTCATTTCTCCTGTATGCTTTACTCGCTGCTGCCGAACCGTAAGCCATGCCCTGACCGATCGTAAATAGTCTTCCTGTGTTATGAAGCACAAAATGGTATTATAAATTACTGATAATTACTGATGTAAAGAGAAGTTTTCTAGTGGGTACTTCCATTGTTGTCGCTGTTTTTTCTTTTAGAGATGACCCTTAGTTATTATGATCCTTTAGCCCACTGTTATGACTTAGGGGCTTGATGCTTAACTTCTTGTGTAAGGACGGTACCGATATCCTTCATCGAGGATATAGTTAGAACAATATTAACGCTCGATCGTCACTTAGGGGGTTTGATAATACTCGAACGAGGTAAGGACCGTCTCGTCCTGAATTGAGTTTGAAGACTTCTTCCAAGTCATGGTGGTAAGCAAACGACGTCACTTCACACAACTACCTAATACTTTATTTCACGCAACTAGAGAGACACTGATATAGTTAACCCAGTATAGGTGAAGCCATGGCTAGTGAGCCGGCCCTCTTGCTGGGGCAGTCTACTCGAAAAAGCCCGTTGTTCGGGAACCTCTAAGCTTATATACCTTAAGCTATCTTGGTTAAGATGACCAAGTAAGTACAACCTCTCCAGCTGTAGTTAATTACAGCTAATTACCGATTAGTTCCGCCTGATAAATGCTAAATATTTCATATTAATTCGGCTGAGCAACTTCTGCTTTGCGCAGATAGTTCTTGGTCAACTTACCTAATTTGACTTGTTGAGTTAACTTCTTCATGCAGCTGTTAGATACAAACGCGCTGCGTTTTTCGCAACAAGTCTCGACTTGGTTCTTTTCGCTGGTCTGCCCTGCACCTGCAACCGACATACAATACGCGAGATGACAAGCGCATCGTCTTACAATTTTCCTCTATTACCTAGTTCCTTAGTTGGTAACCGTCACTCTGCTGTGAACGCGCAAGTACATCTTGGTACGCAGTACAGCAACACAAGGATTAACACCAGTATTACAATACACAATACATTGTGTCAGTTTGAACAACAGGAACCTATTGTTCAAAAGGTGATGTTAACAATAATAATAATATTGAACTCACTAGTGCTAATTCGTTCAATAACTGACAAGCGAAGTTATATATAATTTGCTAGTAATAAGAGCAGATGTACGAACGAGGTACCACGGGTGGCTAAAATTTATTGCTTAATAACCAGCAGCAAACAGATTCACGAGTATGAAAAAAAAAACTGTGGTAGACATGTAGTTAAGAAAAGACCCGGAGTTCAGTGAACAGAGCAGCCGGCGGGTTCCAGCCATTGTTGTATGCCAGAGGCCGCATCTGGTATGTAACAAAGGAAAGCGATAACATAGGAGCGCTTTAGTCTCGGTAGGAAGCAGAGGAAATGCAGGGTGAGTGTGTGAGACGCTGATCTTCGGAAAGTGACTGAATGCAAAATATTGAATTCGTGACTGTGGGGTGGTTATTGTGGGATATTGAAATGTATATGAAAGACGCTCAGTGCTAGGCAAAGCATTTGGCGGGAACAGCATTGGGGAGTGGGCGACCGTGTGTCGGAGGGTGGCGAGAACCCAGGGGTGAAATGGGGAAACTGCCGCGAAGTGGGAGCATTTTGGGAGAAGGACTGGACAGCAAGATATCTGTTGTAGGGGGATGGGTGAGGCGGCCAGGACAGAGGAAAATGCGGGCGGGCGTGTTAGCTAGTTTTTGGCGCGTACTGGTGCTGCGATGAGGTGCTAGTGGGCTTCTCCCGTTTAAAATGGTGATATGAATTGATACCTTTTAGAGTAGGATTTTACCAATTACCCCTCTATCAAGCGTTGACTGGATGGGCACACTATATGTATCATATTGAGTGGGCTGCTATAGCCCTTTGTAATCTGAATTCTGCATAGCCTTTGTAACCTACAATTTGGATAGCCACGGAACTGAAGTTGGAGGCTGAAAAACAGCCAACTGGTAGACCCGATAGCAGCGGCGGTTGCCGTAGCAGCTATATGAAGTGCAACTAATTAGAAGTGGAGAGTGGTGAGAAAATTTTGTGTCATTTGAAGCGGCTTCAGCAATCACTGTGAATTTATGTAAATGAAATATTAAAATGGAATATAAAAAAAAGTAAACACTAAAGTAATCAGAATCATGGAGTTTAAAATTGAGAGTGATATCACGCTCTGATATAATTGATATAGATGCAGAAGTATAAACAAAGAGAAATTCACAATACTAGTGAGTGCTGCCTTCTTCCTTACAGGAGGGGGGCCTCTCGTTCTTTCTTACACATGTACCTGGGCTCATACGTCACCGGTCTGCTTGAACACCAGCTAGAACTGCTGCACTCTGCACCTCAGCATCTAGCTGTGCACTCAGGCTGTGTGCAAATCTTCCAACCTAGTTATAGGAGCACCACAGACACTGCTGAAGCCGAATTCCAAATGCCCTAATGTTTTGTAATGATGATTTACTGTTGTATATGTATACAAATCCCATGGAATGCCCGTCTTATATCTGAGTCCAATTTTAGAGTCCAATGTGGTAAGTGAATTTTAGGTTTTCATGAATACGCAATGATTTTCAAATAATAGGTAAATTTGATTATGCCTTTGATTTCCCTGCAATTTAGGCTCGTCGCTGCCATCTTCCAGGTGAGACACCGTTAATTGCCATGTGCATGTTCAATTTAGGATATTTTGACATAAGGGGGTTGGCTGTCCTCCAAATGTTCGGTAATGAGCGTTGCTGGTGTGGCGTTGGGATTTGCAATTTTATGTACTTATGGTAAAGTTATTATTCAAAATTTCCCTCAGCCTTCCCGAAGTGTTTCGCTAAAAGCGCACTAGGTAACGAGGAAGCAGCAGCTCCATAGTCAGCTCGATTGTGTCGCATTCTGTCATATTTCTTTGCCGCACCACCCCACTTACTTAAATTTATTTGGTAAAATTTGATAGATATACTTAACCAGTATTCTCCCTATATCCCACCTGACGCCACGCATCACTTAAATGTTAAAGGTAACGCGCCAAGAATCCGTAACACACCCGTACGGCCCTGAACTCCCTGGAAAATGGCAGAGATGTGGAAGTGAAATTTGTGTTCATTTGTTGTTTTGCTGTAAGAGTCGCGCTGTTAGAATATTCAAGTCTACGGTGTTTGTGTGTACACTTACAAATAGTAGTGTTCAAAGGAACCGAGAATTCAATTGTGTTCGCTTTTCGTGCTGTTCTCAATCTCCCAACTGTGCGTGTTGACGTTGAGAAACGCGCTACAGTATTTCAAATTGCAACTCTTCTCAATAAACTTCCTGCGTATTTATTAGATCCCNTTATTAGCTTTTGTTTTTTGTTTTATGTTGCCCAAAAAGTTTGTTAAACTTTCAGTGGCTACGCAGATGCATTATTCTATAGAGTATTACTACTTTACCAAATACTTGTAATATAAAATGTGTTTGCGTGTAATAAACCTATCAAACCTATCAATCCTAAAATTAAATAATCGAATGCAAACCATGTACTTTATTGATTTTAACTAATGAGATCTGTTTGTACCCGGGAACGAGTTGAAGTGAATTGTCGCGGAGCTGGAAACTCTGTGTTTAATAAAAAAAAAGAATTTTTGTAAACAAAGGAAAGATCTGTGGGGCTGAATGCAGAGAGGGTAGTGTAAGCAGGAATTGCTGTATTTCTGGTGGGTAGCGTAGCTGATAAATGGGTGGTTGGTGATCATTGACGTGGGACTGATTCTGTTTTGTTTGAAAAAAAAAATGGGGGGGGGGGAGTGCTATGGTTTTGGTAACCAAAGAGCTGGGAATAGGCGAAATCTGATAATTCATGGTGCAGTAGGACACGGGTGTGGCATCGGCATCTGGGGGTAGAAAATTGTAGGCGATTATCTGAGAGTAGGATCAGAGGTTGTTCAGAGCATAGTGGGAGAAAACCAGGTTGACCGTCAGGCTAAGGGGACGTGCCAGATTAGTGTGGTGTGCTGCAAAGGGAATTAACTGGGGATTGGAAAACATTGATTTTGCAAGGAAAAATGGCCAATGGGAATGGTAGGCGCAGGGGGGCGGCTGCGGCTGCATCGCAACCGACGGAGTTCCTGACACCGGGGGAGATGTTTAGAATGGAGGCCGCCAGCCATGCTGCACAGCAAGTCACTGAGAAATTCTGTAAGGGGGACGTTGTGGAGGATTTCTTAGAGCGAGTGAAGGTTGTGACGGAGCATCTATACGATGCGGAACGTAAAATAAGGTTATATTTGGCCACCGACGACGCTCACAAACGGGAAATGCGGCCACTTATTAAGGCCAGTCAAACATTCGCTGAGGCAGAGGCAAAATTACGAGATGTTTACAGCCGCGCGGAACATCCTTTGGCTTGCTTTCACAGGATCATGAAGCAAGGACAGACGAAGGAAGAGACAGTAAAAGCCTACATCAATCGTGTGGTGACGGACTATCAAAGGACATATGGTGAGGACACCCCGTTGCTATTGGTGCACGCAGTGAGGGCTGGGCTTAGGAAGGACGTGTCTGATCGCATCAAATGTGCCAAGCATCCCACGACCATCGAGGAATTAACAAAGCTGGTGGGGGATGTGGAGATCTCCGATCTGAAAATAACTGATAAAATTCATCCCACCACACCGCGAAGAGACTACAATTGTGATGAAGTTTATGTGGTCGAAGACGATGAAGGGGGCGGACGCGTGAACGTGAGGTCGTCAATAGGAGCCCTTGGATGAATCGTGATGCAAAGAATGACCGAGGGAGACATGAGCCGGCACAACGAGAACGTGTTGCTGCGCAGCGAGGCCGCAAAGGGGGAACAAAATGGCGACCATATGAGCAGAGTAGTCCGTGGCGTCCGAACAGACCAACTCAAAGGCGATCACCGCGTCTCGCTGGGCAACAGTGGAATCACACTCCAGGGGAGCAGCGAGGGTCTAGGGACGAGATAAATCTGGAACACTTCCGCAACAATCCTCCACCGTTGTTCTGTGTAGCGTGCGGAACAGGGGGGCACCGACGAGTGGACTGTAGGAACATCCCCATGCCAAAAAACTGATAGGGAATGGGTTCGGGAAGCGGAATATAGCTATACGAGTGCAGTCTTCAGGGCAAGAAGTGGTGGCGCAAGTAGACACGGGCGCGACGGTCACTTTGATTACTTGCAAGACGGTGCAGCGGTTAAAAATACAAATATATATATATATATATATCCCGAACCCTGACCAAGCTTAGGACTTTGAACCCCGAAGAAGTACCGGTGTTGGGTAGAGTGAAAGTATCTCACACTGTAGGCTACCGTAAAGTGGAGCATCTGTGTCTGGTAGTGCAGGATGATGCATTTCATGCAGAGATGCTGATTGGCTCAGACTTGTTAGGAGCCTTGCGTGCAAGGATCGACTACGGGAGAAGGAGGTAATTCTGGGCAGGCAGGTGTATAAAATGTTTAAGGGGGGATCAACGGGTGAGGCCCGGATCTGCATAGACTGTGAAGGACCCAGAAATGTACTGACTAAACAGCGAGAAAAAATTAGGCCGCACACTCAAAGAGTGATCAAGTGCTACGCAGACGAGACGTTAAGAGGGGAGACTGTAGTAGTGGAAGCAATGCCGCAGTGCAAACTGGTTGTAGGCAATGCTATTACCTGTATAGAAAATGGTCAAGTAGTGGTGCCGGTAGTGAGCTGCACTGATGAAATCATGGTTTTGGAGGAAGGTGTGATCGTTGCTAGGGCGCACCTTACCGAAGAAGATGGGCACGATGTTAATTTTGTAAATAGTGAAACACAGGATGTGTTGCCGGTGCCGGAGGGCAATATTGACGATGAGGAGATGCAGCGCATCATCAAGGAGCTGGATTTGCCGAGAAACAAAGGGCAGTATGCACAATATTGATGCAGCATCGCTCAGTGATTAGTGCAGGTGATCATGACGTAGGCCGCGTCGAAGGTGTGAAGCATCAGATAAGGTTAACGGACGATGTGCCAATTCAAGGACCTAGGTGGCGTGTGCCGTACTTGGCCCAGGAGCAAATCGACCAACACGTAAGCAAGATGCTAAAGGCGGGCATCATCAGGGAGAGTACCACCCCATATTGCTCTCCAATGGTATCAGTGAAGAAGCCAAATACGCACGAGAAAAGATTCTGTGTGGATTTCAGGAGGCTCAATGCCAAGACCATAGCTATGCAACACCCATTGCCGAATATAACGGAGACGTTGGAAACTGTATCTGGAAATGAGTGGTACGCTTTGGTTGACGCCAGAGCGGCGTTCCATCAGGTTGAATTGACTGAAAAATCTCAGAAATACACCGGTATTAGAGTCAATTCCAGGATTTATTGCTTCCAGAGGCTTCCGTATGGCCTTCGAAACGCATCGTGTTCTTTCCAGCAAATAATGTTCAATGTGTTGCTCGATTATCTCGGGAAGTTCGCAGCCATATACATAGATGATGGAATCCTATACTCGCGTACGTTTGAGTTACATTTGAAGCATCTGAGTTTAGTATTGCAGGAGTTCGAGCGGTCAGGTGTGAAGATAGGCATTCAAAAAAGGCAATTCGCAAGCAACGAAGTGAGATATCTAGGACACATAATTGACAAAGATGGCATTAGGCCAAACCCAGAGAAAACCCGTGCGCTCGCGAATTATCCACGACATAAGACTCAAAAGCAGGTGCGTTCGTTTTTGGCCGCTTGTAATTTCTATAGACGGTTTGTGAAGGACTTTGCCACCATTGCTGCGCCACTGAATGAGCTCACAAAGAAAGGGGTGAGATTTTCGTGGACAGAAGAGCATCAGCAAGCGTTTGACCGACTGAAACTTGAGATGATTTCAACCCCTCTGTTAATCTCCCCTGATCCGAAGGGCACATACGATGTAGCTAAATGTGGACGCCAGCAATATTGGAATCGGGTGTAGCCTGCACCAGATTGTGGACGGACATGAGAAGCCCGTAGCATATTTCAGAAGGAAGTACAAGGAGCCGGAGAGCCGATACGGCATATCTGACAGAGAGGGGTTGGCTGTAGTGGCGTCAGTGGAGCATTTTGCGCCCTACTTGTACGATGCGAAGATCACAATTGTCACAAATCATGCTGCTCTGAAATATATTTTAGTAGCAAGGGATCTAGAATCCGCGGTTTGCTCGATGGGCTCTGTTCCTGTCAGTTTAACTTTACCATAGTTTATAAGCCAGGCAAACAAAACGTAGTTCCTGATGCATTGTCGCGAAACATAGACGAGAGTGATGAAGGGAGAGTGGAGGATGTGTACCAAGTGAGTGTTTGTAAATACAGTGATAAGGCAGTGGATGTGTTGGTGTGAGAGTGTGTGTTGGTGAGAGAGTGCTTAGTGTTGAGGAGGACGAGTCGGAGGACAAAGTTGAGGAGGCTAGGAAAAAGTTAGAGGACCCGGAGGCGAGTTTTTTCCTGAACCTTTCAGCAAGTACAGTCTCACGGCAGCCAATGGCGTGGCAGGTCACCGGCCACAGTGGGAGGGGCGAAGGGTGATGGTTTGTGATTGTGTTGCACTCAGATGTGTACCTTGAAAAAACTATATAAATTCACAATTTACGTGTCGTGAAGTTTATTCCAATAATTAATAGACATTAATTATGGTATGTGATGCACTTGAACTTCATTTAAATGTGAGCAACAAGTAAAAATTGCTCGTGTGTTAGCAGTTTGTATTGATTCTCTGTGTATTTTATGTACACGTTATAGGGAGTAAATGTAACCAAGCATATTGCGCGCAATGCCTAGCCAATAAGTGAATTGGATCACTCATACATTAAATGGATAGGCTTGTCTTAAGCTATGTTACACTAGGCCAGGTTGTATTAGTTCAATGGAGAAAAATGTTAAAGAGATGCGTGCTTAACTATAGAAGTTTAGAACGTTTTCTTTCTGAAGTATTAGATAGGTTATGTTCTCAGTTCCGTACTCTCTAACTTCACATAACTCAGCATAGCCGTACCTAATCTAACCTAGGCTATCGCTATCCTTGCTCAACCCTAATTACCATGGCATAACTTACCCTATCTAAACTAAACATATCTGATTGGTGGCACATTACGCTTATGACGAATTAGGTTAAAAAAAGTTAAGGCACTGTACGTTCATATCAATCACAAAATGCGTTCTATATGTTCTCATACCCTTGACGATGCACTTACATTGTACTCACATTGTTCAGATGTACTATAAAGAAATGAATGGTTTCGATGTATGATGAGCGCCCTGCGATGAATGATGAGCGCGTTCGAGAAGGGCATAAACTCAATGTGCTTAGCTTAAATCAAGCGGGACTAAGGGCGTGTTCGATTTAGGACCTAAGAGTCGAGCTAAGTCAAGCCCACTTGACTTAACTTGTCCGGAACTGTTGACAGGAACTTTGGTTTTGTCGTTTTTCATGGTGTTATAGGTTTTTGATGCGACCGAAAATGATGAATGATCTACGCTGGGTTGCCTAGTAGATCAATTTGAATATTTTGTAGTGAGTCATAGTGCGACCTTCAAATTCTTTACTTTGTAATAGTGTAGGTGTAAAGTAAGTTCATTGTTAAGGGCCGAAAAAAGCAGCATTTTTTCTCTAGCCAAAATTTTCCTCGAGCGGTAATTTGTTGCTCATCTACAGTCTTAATTGACCAATGGATAGAGACACTATGCGCGTACGCATCATGTACACACAGACCATCTATAATATACGCATGCACTTTTCACACTCATTTCAATTCTAAAATTAAATTCAAGCGCATAACATACCTTTATTGATGTCCATTGATAATCAATGAACATCAATAAAGGTATGATAGGGCGTGTTCAATTGGGACCTGAAAGTCGATCTAAGCCTTACCTACTTGATTTAACTTGTCCAAAACAGCAAACAGCTGTCCCGAATTCGTCCTGTTTATTGTAGTTTCATTCGATTAGTCAAAATTATCACGCGTGACGCTTCTAAAAACTCATTACTTTGTATTATTGTGATTTCAGTCAGTTTAACATAATAGTGTCGCTTCTAACACCTAAAACACGATTCAAAACGACGAAGCTAAAGTTCCTGTCAACAGTTCCAGTTAAGTTAAGTGGGCTTTGTTTTAGTTCGACTTTTAGGTTCCAATTCGACTACGCCCTTAGTCCCGCTTGATTTAAGCTAAGCACTTTGAGTTTATGTCCTAATCGAACGCGCTTTAAGTTAAGTTGTAGGGCGCTCATCATACATCGAAACCATTCATTTCTTTATAGTACATCTGAATAGTGTGAGTGCAATGTAAGTGCATCGTCAAGGATATGAGAACATATAGAATGCTTTTTGTGAATGATTTGAACGTACAGTGCCTTAACATTCTTTAAAACGTAATTCATCGTAAGCGTAATGCGCCACGAATTTCCTGTATCAACTGACCAATGTCTACATACAATGTGTGTGTATGTTACAACGAACAAACCGAACCCAGCGTACTGCTTCGATAATAAGTGAGATGAATCAGCTGTTTCATAAACGGGTTGATTTAAGTCAGATATGTTTAGGTTAGATAGGGTAGGTTATGCCATGGTAATTAGGGCTCAGCAAGCATTACGTTAGCCTAGGCTAGAATAGGCACGGCTAGGCTGAGTTATGTCAAGTTAGAGAATAAAAAGCGGAGAACATAACCTATGTAATACTTCAAAAAGTACTCGTCGTAAACTTTTATAGTTATGCACCTTCATTGAACTTATAGAACCTGGCCTAGTCTAACATAGCTTAAAACAATCCTATCCATTTAATGTATGAGTGCTTCAATTCACTTATTGGCTAGGCATTGCGCGCAATGCTTGGTGACATTTACTCCCTATAACATGAAAATAAAATACACAGAGACAAAATTTATACTGCTAACACACGAGCAATTTTGACATGCTGCTCACATATAAACGAAGTTCAAGTACATCACACACCTTAATTAATGCCTATTAATTATTAGAATAAACTTCAAGGCGCGTAAATTGTGAATTTATATAGTTTTTTCAAGGCACACATCTGAGTGCAACACCATCACAAATCATCACCGTTCGTCCCTCTCACTGTGGCCGGTGACCTGACACGCCATTGGCTGCCGTGAGACTGTACTTGCTGAAGGTTCAGGGAAAAAAATTCGCGACCCGGAGCTGGTCAGGAACGAGCAATTAGCAGATCTGACATGGGTACATGTTGTGAAGTTCATTGAAGGAAACAGGAGTGGAGATATTCCGCAATATGCGATGAATGCTCACTTCTATACTGACGAACATGGTGTGTTGCACCGTCGACGTGTCTTGGGCAAAGCAGGGCAAGAGCGCGAAGTAGTTGTGTTGCCAGATTCGCTGCATGAAGCTGCACTTGTGTTGTGTCACGACAGTGAAATAGGTGGGCACATGGGACGGTCAAAGACATGGAGACGCGTGCAGCAAAATTTCTGGTGGATTGGCATGATAGGGACGATAAACAAGTACGTC
>LQNS02278142.1:2789195-2800150 GCA_001587735.2 Parhyale hawaiensis | reverse complement strand
ATCCAGCACTGCACTGATTAGTAACACTTCAATGTCTGTTGACAAGTTGAGAACAGCACTAGTTGCGTCAAAGGGTTAAAATTTTACCCCAAAGGGTTAGATCACAGCGTATATGATAAACGCGCACTAACCTCACAAGACCACATGTTCGTACGGAAGTCATGTCAAGGGAAGTAAAAAAAAGTCAACAGTTAGTCGCCTAAAGGTTGAATCTGAGAGCTGTAAGCAATCATTATTCGAAGAATTTGTGTGGCAAACATTAACAAGTCAAACGTAAAACATAAGATAACAACAGCTCATGCTTACCTTCAAAGCTTGTATATGATGGGTTTTAGATTTGTAGAGCGGGCGGTTCGAATAATGAAGCACTTTCTAACGAACTTCATGTTCTTCAATTTTTATAACACATTAAGAACTACTCCGGACCGCGGCACGATGAGCAAGGAGGTTCATTACACTTCGCGCGCCTAGTCACTTCCGGAATTTTCGATGTTGCCGTCAGGCAGGCATGAGAATTGGCCATTTGTAATAGTTACATTGAATTTTATAATGAAAATTACTTTACTTCAAATAAGCTCTCAGATTCTAATCTTTTTGCGACAATATACAACTGAATTTTTTTAAACTATAAGATCTACAAGAAACCCACGTGGCTTCAGTCATGTATGACAACCTGACGCTTAGTCTAGAGCATCGATAAATGACAGCAAATTACGAAAGGTACAGAAAACCAGTCGTATGCGTAAGGAGAAAGTTGAATGCCATGTACATAATTTTGATAAAATTGCGGCTTTATAAATATATGGGCAATTCTATACTCCGCGCCATGTGTGCTTGACATCCTGAGTTCGAAACGTTGTCTTTTTGGAAGATAAATTTTTGCTGGTTGGTCTTTCACCCATCCTTGCTTCCAGCATTGCGTAGTGCACTACCTTAGGGCCAAAGTCAACGGAGCTCAATTCGGATTCTCTGGCAACAAATTATGGAAAAGGCGACAATAAAGATAATAAATGCCTATACATATATTGGCTCTATTAGTGTTAGGGAGAAAAATGTCGAAGCGCACTGTCATTACCTCCTAATGGTAGTGCACACTACACCGCCAGAAGCTCGTGCAGCGGCGTGTGGTGCGAGTGCCCCAAGTTTCCCATCGTTAGCTCAAACCTCCTTGCAATAAGAGATGCCTCCTGAAAACAAGAGGTGCGTGTGTGTAGTTTGTACGTGCGTTGCACACAATTTATGTGCCCAGCCACGCTCACTGATGCAGTACCGAGTATCACCACTCGGATCGCTCGTTGAGGGGTTACGGTGGCTGAACCAACACTCAACGCTATTTAAGTAATAATCTGAGTAAAACATTGGTGAACTGCGCCCATGAAGCTGCATGGTTGTGCCAAGTTTGAATGCAGATACTCGGACATGAATACGATAAGTGAGCCCGAATAATGCAAATCCTTGAACCATTGCGGGTTTCGCCTGCAACTGTCGGAGGCTGTAGATTCGAGATAGTTCAAGGTAGCGTGCAGGCAGTCCTAGCTGGTAGTGGCAAACTGAGGCCACTAACGGCTCGGTCTGCATCGATAAATAATCGATGCATGATGTGGTCCCACGTTTAAGCTCATACGTGTGCCACGTCGAGATAAATCGACATATAATAGAACTAGGGCCCTATGAGAGCTCATACCTCCGCCAAGCAAGGCAACAGTTACGAAAAATTCAAATTGGTTCTGAGACCATGATTTTCTCTGTGCCGTTTAGCATTAATAATAACCCCAAAAAATTTAATAAAGATCCATTCATAACTTTTTAAGTTATTGTGCTAACAAGCATACAGTTAAAAACAGCGACAAACTAACGAACGAACAAACAGATCATCACAAAAATTTGGTCATTTACTTTTCTTGATGTACCTAACAACTCGAATAAATTTAATAAAATTCCGTCCATAGTTTTTCGAGTTATGACATTAGCAAAAAGTGCTGCCGACAAACAAACAAAAGGTTGAACGGATCTTCACCAAAAGTTAATGATCTGTTTCTCCTAACATACTTAACAAATCCTGTAAATTTCGTCCAAATCCATCCATAACTTTTTGAGTTATCTCGGTGACAGACGGATAAACCCGACGAAAACATAATCTCCTCGGCGGAGGCAGTAACAGCTGACAACACTGCCATGCTCTAAACTTTCTGCTCTTAGCCCTTTCTCTGATAGTGTGGTCTACGTACAACATTTCAAATAGTACTGCTGCTACGAGTGAAGCAGATTAATTCATTAAAGAAATTGTTAACAGATATTGCGCTTAGCGCGCGCTATAGACACACCATCCCGTAGCTTACACAACTTTCGTTATTCCTTCACTGATGTGGACTGTAATTCTTAAGGACTTTTTTGTGATGCAAGGAATAGATTATTAGCAAGAAGGACAAATCTGCAAATGCAAATTATAATCGAATGGACTATTTAATCTCACTCTTTACGAAATTTTGATGCCGTAATATTTGATGATTCAGTATATTTGAGACCCACCAATCATTTACAGTATATTGTTGAATTTGTTCCTATCGCCAACAAATTAATACCTTAAATTGCTGAACTCCCGGAATACGTTAATCGAGAAATGTCCTATTAAAGTTTAGCCCTAAAATTAATTTAGAAAAGGCTCGATTTCTTGTGAACGTCGTGTTTAGTGTAGTATGTGACTCAGTGTAGAAGATTCAACTTCAAAATGACATCAGTCTCATTAATGATGAATTATGTCTATAGGATAGTGGATTTCTTCAACATTTGATCATAAATGAGGAAGACTGGCGTAAATTATAAGTACTTTAACACAAGCTTCTTTTCAGTTTGGAATTTCAGGGAAGCCAAAAGCCTAATAATATTCTCAAGAAGCAATATCTGTTGNGTCTATGCGTGAATAATTAGGATAGTGAAAAAAAAAAAAAAATGAAAGAATGTGTGCATGAAGACAACCCAACTCTATAATTATAACTAATAGCTAAACTTTTTTCACTCGTATAAGTAATGAAGTCTTCGGTTCTTGATCTGCGCATAGGCGTTAATTACTTTCTTGTGGTAAAACCCAATTTTGCCTATGTACTGCATATTCCTTGTGTACGGATAGGCACATGAGACTGTTCAACCTATCGCATAACACGTTCCGTAGAAAGCTCTTCATTCTCTTGATTATGCTAAAGCTTCACTCAAAATGAGCACAACAACACAGCCATGACGAGTGTGCACAAATCCTTTTATGGCGGCCAGACCTGGCTGGCTCATATTTTCTGTCATTCGCTTGCTTAGAAAAAGAGACGACTCGGTGCGGTGCGTCGATCGCCTCTTACGCATTATATATTAAAGGCAAAATGGGGCCGGACGAGGATGGCCTCTCAGCATTCGTTTGGAAGTGATTCTGAGGAAAATATTATTTGCTATGTTGAATTCAGATCCGGAATTCATGAACTGATTGTTATGTAGGATTTATTCCTATATGTACATTTTTCTGTTTTTATATTCAATTTGTTCTTGAGGACCGGCCTCTCTCTTTCCAGTGCACGAACTGCCGCTGTCTGTAAGGTGTGATTGATATGCTGCTCTCATTTCAGGGCTGGCGGGACAGTCGAGCTGTTTTTGGGCCCAGAGCTGCCGGCTCCGCAAGCTCTGAAGGATCTTGAGTAAGTCCATTACAGAGCCCCTTTGGCATTGCTGCAGTCTCTTGCATGACTGTATTATAAGGTCTATTTCCTAGTGTAATGGTTAGGTGCAGCTAAAGCGTGTTCGTTCCCAAGAACAGTTTAGGGCTTTAGGCTAACACAATTGGTGAATACTGGGCCTTCATAGGCTAGATTGGACAGTCAGTATTGTTTAACTAAGTGTACAAGCTCATACACGAGATTCAGATGTACAATTTTCCACTGGCACAAAAACATATTTGTTGCGAAGAATGAACGTTATTATTAAAGCGATCGATTCAGTACGATTATTTGTAGTCCTAACCGAAGTATTGGTGCGAATAGAATAACTTGTCAAGTGAAGGCGTCTAAGCTCTTGAAAGACACTTAATTCGAGATCATGTGAGAAAACGTCTCAAATTTAAATTTTCCGCATTTGAAAATTCTCAACGTCATTAGTTGAAGTTTTGAAATGATGCAAACTGTTAAGTAAGATTTTATTTGTGGATGAGCGGTACCTACTCATTGCATCATGTGTTCCTACAGAGAAGTGTCGCCTGCCATTCTACTTTCCTCTGCTGAGGAAGTTGCTGCTCTGGCTGCCTCCGCACATCCTGACCTGGAGCTCCACGTCACACTCGGGACTCCGTTGGACTTGGGACTTTTGAGCGACACACATAAGTCACTCATTTAGTGATATCAATCTTATTGCTTTAAATTCAGAATAAAACAACAGTTGTTGCTTCATCCGCTAAAAGTAAAAAGTTACGGTGAAGTCAACTGGACCCGCTGGTACGGGTTACCTCCGCCAAAAAGGTTAAATTTTTGCCGAGTTTGGCTACCAGTCTCTTTTTCTACAAGATAACTCAAAAATTTAGGGATAGAATTTTATAAACTCACAGATATTGCTAGGAATGTCAGGGGGAACAGTTGATTAACTCGATCTTGGTGAAAATCCTTCTAACCGTCTGTTTGTTCGCCAGCTAATATTTTATTGATAACATTATTCAAAAGTTACCGGCGGGCCTTCATGAAATTTACAGGGATTGTTAGCAATGTTACGAAGAGTTAATGACTAAAGTTTTGTGATAATCTCTCCTTGCGTTTGTCTGTTTAACGCCACACTTGGTTTTACGTTTGTCAGACCATAACTTAAGAAAATTGCAGGAACTGTCATTAATGCAATAGGTACATCTGACCAGATTTTGCTGATGCTGAAAAATCTTTGTTTCAAGACCAATTAAATTTCCGTTAACATTGTCTTGCTTGGCGGAGGTATGCCCTGTCAGAGTGCTCTAGATAATGCTATAGATATAGGCCAATTGGCCCAAAGGAGTATATGGCAGCTATCGATTAGAGAGCCGTAAGAGCTATAGTACCACCGACACAAGGCTTTGATGCAACGACCAGTGCCCCCTCCCGATCCGATCGTTCCTATTTCTGGTAGCGTCAGTACCCTGCACCTGCTTTGCAGACATAATATGCTGAGTCAACACCTCAAGCGACGCAAGAGCTCACCTGCCTAGATAATACTCTATCTAGTACCGTTTATTATTGTCGTGTGATCAGCATTCTAGCCTGTCGCTACTGCCATGTATCCAGTCTGCATTTGACCGAGCGTGGGCGAGGTGCATAGCTCTTTTGTCAAGAATGTAATGGGTTAAGAGCTAATATTCTCTTAGGGGACATCACGTTTTGTCCGTAAGACGTGCCGCCATATACAGAATGTTGAGGCATCCCAAGAAAAGTTCGCTTTTAGATATTAGTTATCTGAGTAGATTTTGCCTACGTAGGTGATGTCCGATATTTGTGTCGATTCAAAATGACGTCTTGAATATCAAAGTTAGATAAGTTTTTACAGTAATGCAGTTTAAACCAGTTAATTCAGTAGCGTCAGTGTATCGCATGTGAGCTGCCTGATCAAATCTTCCACATTTAATACCACTCTTCACTTGTAAAACATAACTTTTAAATTTTTTATTGTTATGGTATTGAACACGTCTGCTTAAAGGGAAATGTCACGATAAATTTTTCAAGAAGTAATGGCCTAAATTGTTGCTTGGGTCGAAAATGGTCATTCTCTAATTGAAATTGTTGAAAATGAAGTGTTTAAGGAATGGTGGCTAAATTGCAATCAAAAGGTTAAAGAGACCAATTCATTCAAAAACCTTTCTAGAGAAAGCAAAAAAAAAAGTGTACAATATCAAGAGAGGACAGATTTCGTCTAACCAGCCTTACTTTGGCCGTTAGCAAAACAGCTATCGAACGCCTCCTGAAGAAACGCATCCCTGACCAACTGAGGATGCACCAGCTCATTTCTGGCACTCAGCACGGCCTCTGAGATAGAAGAAACTACCTAACTAACTTACTGGGCTTCATTTCTTTTTTCGAAAGTTATAGAAATCAGAGATGAAAGACAAGGAGTGGATCTCCTTTACCTAGACTCCTAAAAGGTATTTGACAAAATCCCCCATCAACGGTTAATGAAAAAATTGTAAGCACATGGCATCCAGGGAGACTATTCACGCTGGGGCCGATCATGGCGCACTGGCCGGCAGCAGCGAGTACAGCTGTTTGGAGAGACGAGTGACTGGGCGCCGGTCTTATCTGGGGTTCCACTAAGTAGCGTGCTTGACCCACTTCTGTTCATAATTTACTTCCATGGCCTCTATCTTAACATCCGCAGTAAAATAAGAGAACTTGCAGATGGCACTAAACTCTGTCACCGTGCCGCATCGGCTAGAGATAGAATCGAACTTCAACAAGACCTTGATTGCTTCATGGAATGGAGTGCCACGTTACAAATGAGCTTTAATGTCGACAGACGCTCAGTAATGCTCGTAGTGCCAGAGGACCCTCAGGAGCAGGATAGAACAAGTGGAGTAAAGATGACTGAAAGGGCAACTAATAGAAACAGTCAAATACTTGAATGGCTTCAACGACGTACGTACAACGGGACTTTTTGAGAGGGACGTTAACGTTCGATTGCAAAACAACGGTCAGACACTCAGATATAAAGCTGGAAAAATTCCTTTAAGCCAGCTGTTCTGCCCATATTTGGTAGTGAATATATGGAATAGACTCCCTTCCGAAGTTGTCGGTGCAGACAGTCAACTCACTTAAAAATCACCCTGATAGTCATTGGGAGCAACATCCTACACAACTACGAATTCCTGCTCCAGGAGTCACAAACTCATAACGAACAAAGATTCAGAGGCCATCTCAATCCAGTATCTCTCACATCCCAACCAGCTTAATGTGTCAAGCTCTCGCCGCGCTCTTAGATTGCCAACAGTTGGGCAATTATTAAATATCATACTGAAGTCTGGTGCGCACTTAACTCTACAAGGTTTAGTGTACATCACTGAGTTCATTTCGAATAGGGCTGTTCCCACGAATCTATGGGCTTAGCAAACTCAACTTTGTGATGCTTGACGTTGTTGAGGTCTACAGGCTTCTTTTCGAGAAGTTTATTTTCTATTATTTAGCACATTACTGATGGTACTCTACTCTGTTCTTTTTTCTTTTGTACCTAAAGTTGTATTGGTGCTTCCCGCCGTGAAAGGGTTCATCATTTTCATAATTATGCAGCACATCCATAATTTTTCTTACGCGAAAAACTCTTGCACTGTCTATCCAGGTTTAAATGGGCATATACCCTATAATATGGACGGTTCGTAGAACAATTTACTCTAGTGATTTATTTCTCCATAAAATGATACAAGTGAGAGGAGCAAGCTTAGCTATGCTCCCATTTCTACTATTTTTAGCTCTCTATATTTGCTTCTCTCCATTTGTTTTTCTTTTCACTTTATAAAGCCGTAATATATACCAGGTGTTCCTAAATTCTTTTAACAAAATGAAACTATAGATTCCTTACGATAAAATAACCATATTTTACTCGATCGATGCATATCCGAAAATGTCTACTTTTTAAGGTACGTTGGCTCAAAGTTCACTGGTGAGATTCACTTAATCGGCGGACTACTGCACTTTACAGCGAAGATAAAGATGCACACCAGTCATTTGTTGACATTGATCACTCCAATCTGCATCGTACCTGATTTCAGACGATCATGAGCCAACTACCAAAATAGTCTTTTGGGAAACCGGTCTCTGTACATTCTGGCAGGTCTCTTGGAATTATAGTTAGCCGGGCCGTAGATCCGGTGCATATCTGGTAATTCACTATTTGGTAGTTGGTTCATGGTCGTCTGAAATCAGGTACGATGCAGATTGGAGTGATCAATGTCAACAAATGACTGGTGTGTATTTTTATCTTCACTGTAAAGTGCAGTGACTAGTCCGCCGATTAAATGAATTGCACTACTGAACTTCAACTTAACGTACTTTTAAAAGAAGATATTTTCGGATATGCATCGATAGAGTGAAATATGGTTATTTAATCACAAGGAATCTATAATTTCATTTTATGGAAATAATATAGGAGCAGCCTTTATATCTATATACATACTGTATACAGGGTGTTTAGGATATGATACGTGAGCGTCAATGTTTGCACTAATTCTGATAGTTCAGCACGATTGCGACCCCACAAAGCAGTTTACATCATTTTTACAATAAAAACTGCAAATATTTCTTGTTAGGAAAAAATATCTGCAGTTTCAAACCTAGCACTTAAATCACACTACTGTATGACGGACACTAAGTCGTCAGAGTTTGCATCCGTGTCGTTTCAAAAAAGCAAAAAAAAAAAAAAAAAAAAAGCAAGGGTTGCTGCCACCAGATTTTGAACCTTGTGTACAATTTTCAGAGTGGCTCGTGCAACAGAGAACAAGGAATGCCAACTTCTCCAAGCTGATTTTTTTCTACAGATGAAGCGTATTTTACTCGCGAAGGGATTTTTAACCTTCAGAATAATCATCATTGGGCTCAAGCGTAATAATCCTCATGTCATTCGCCCAAATAATCATCAACATCGATACGGTGTAAACGTATGGGCAGAAATGTGGTCGGAAAATCTGCTCAACGATCAAATTTAGCGCTAACATTGGCGCGCACGTAGTAAAATACTTAAAGCTGTAAATTTCTTTAAGTCATTGTCACTCGAAAACTAAGGAGTTTGGGGTGTTCTATCATTCATGAAAATCGATTGATTTCGAGTTTTCTACCTATGGTTGAAATTTGTCAGTCTAAAACAACCACCCTGTTTATATAAATGTATGTAGATCAAATTACTGTAATTAGGCTAGTTTTAAAATAATAATAAAATATTCCGACAGCTGTTCACAAATGCGAAGGGGGTCTCAGCTCCCCTTCCTTCATCTCCTGCTCCGCATCTGGTGCTGAGGTTCATCCCTCCTGGCGCTGCAGAGGACGTCGTGGACACCATCACCTGCCTGGCGCCCCTCACCAACATGTGAGTCCTTAATTGAAAACTTTTAATTACATTGATTTTTTTTATCGGATCTTGGCTGTTTCCTTAGAATTTTTATTAGATTATATATAATGTATCCTATTCCTTACGTCTACCTTATGCTGATATCGGGACTTAGCAGTCCAGTTTTATCCAGCTGCAGGCATGTGGGTGCTATGTGGTACGCCCGTGTTCTGTTTCTGGCCTGTGACATCTTGTGTCATGTATTCGTTTTCTACAGTTGAATTTATTCACTATATCAAGTAACGAATTAATTTAATTTTTGGCTGAAGCCCCTCCTTACTACAAAAACATCTCTTTGCCATGGCGATTGTAAGGTACAGCCGGGGTAGCGCTTGCGGTGTTTGAGGTAGTCAGCACATCCCGCGGCTCTCGGCTAGAACTACTCTTTTTCAAGGCATCGTCTGGTAACACTGCAACGCGGTTAGTGTCGGTTGAGGCGTCCAACACATGCATAGGAAATAATACACTAGACTGTCTAGCAGTAAAGAGCAGCGGCTTCGCATGAAAACAGCAGAGCCAGGCACGACGGCCATCGCCGGTTATGCGAGGGTGTGAAGACCATCGCCATCGGAAAAATTACGATGTTACATCGCAAAAATCCATCGGCGATAGCGATGGTCCGATGGACATTGTATTAAATAAACAATCGGCGATGGCCATTTTCTCCATCGGCGATGGTGTTATGAGGAAAACTGGTCCGATGCAATGGCTGAACATCCCTTCGGCGATGGCATACGATGGGCATCGTCATCGGTTGTACTTCCGATGCCGACGAAGTAATGAAATAAGCTAAAACTACAGAAAAACAGACTTACTAGTTTGAAACATTCGTTTCTTTCTTTGTAACATTAAAACAAAGAGCGGGTTACAAAGTTAATTTGGTGAACTTTTCGAAGAGGTCAGTGATGACATTTGGTATGTTTGTTGACATAGTTAGGGAATGTAAAGCATTCTACGACGTTTTCCCGAATAACAGTTTCCCCGCAAATTTTTAGTTTTCGAGATATTTGACAATAAATTTCCCATTGTTTTTCGGCCACGCTCGCCATTACAGCCATGCTGACATCTACTTCTGTTGACCAACGAAGGCGCGACGATCGTACGTGTATTCGAACACGTCCTATTACGTTTTTAACTAATTGTGCGATCGGAGCTGAACGAGTGTTCATCGGCTGTGAAGCTCTCTATCATTTCATGGGTAATTCATGTTTTTAGCGGTTACCTTTGAGAGATTAATTCTTGTGTTTGTGAGCCACTTTTTTATAACCCGAATTTTGTCATTTTCAGAACACTGATGATGGATTTTTAATAATCATAAACGTCTGGTTTTTAATAATGTTTGTGTTCACGTTGGTACTTCTTTTTATCCAGCATATTGTTATATCTGTGTACAGAGGAGTTTACTTACGTATATAAAGCCTATGTGAAGCTGAAGCCAGGAGAAGTAGCTTCAACACATTCGAACTACGACCAACTTGGGGCGTGTTGCAATCAGGCCTTCAGTGTCACCTGTGCTACACCGGATTGCAATGTGCGACACAGGTTGGGTAACACCGGGTGACACCGACGACAACCTTCCTAAATTTTAGGGTCATATTATGGGTAACCCTGCCTTTGTTTAAGAACATTAACAATAATGCTCGAAAATTAGTATTACAAAATGTATGACTGCCATATATTGCTTGAATTTTAGCATGTGAAGGACTTTTGTGTAGTTTTCTTAACTTACTAGTGGACCCGTGCGTGAAAAATTCGCGCAATAACCTATACGTTTGCCTAATGCCTCTAGGCCGGTGCGGAATCTCCTCTTCTTTTATTTACTTCCTAATTTTCTTCTTTTCTTCATTGATCCTTTGTCGTGCTGTCATCCTTAGGTCTTC
>LQNS02278142.1:2751533-2775841 GCA_001587735.2 Parhyale hawaiensis | reverse complement strand
GTGTAGGTTACATTAGTCATTAGCTAGGCCTTCGGGATGTCGGTCTTTCGTGCCCACTTTGCTTCCTCTCCGATTTCATACTTCTACTTGCTCATGCTTCTCCCTCTTCTTTCCTGACTTGCTCTTCCCATGCGCGTTGATCCTGTGTGGGAACACCTTCGTGCATGGGTTCCCCGTTTCTATCGAATTAGTAAAATGTCATATAACTTGAGAAATGACACTTTGAGTAAACATTCGTATTGGCTAATGTCAAAACAAAATGTTCGCGAATGCTAAAAAACAGACATCGGGTCCACCTCTTGTCTGTATATTTCAAAGTTCAAAGAAGGTCAGTCCAGGCAGCAGTACAACTAGTCTTTGTTTCGCAGTACTACACACAGGCTTGCATATCGAGCAGTGGTCATTTGAGACACACACTACTGAAATAGAAGTAGAGAAAAGTGATAAAGTGAAACACTTTGTTAATGGTCATAGGCATATCTAGTATAAGCATAGGTGTCACCAGCCGCATCTGTATGCCGCAGAAAAGTTGAAAACCAATGTTTGGTTCTCTTCTTTTTTCCAAATTTTTCCCGGGATTCGGAGGTTCCGATTCGAGAAAAAAGACGTTCCGAACCCGGGAGTCCGAATCTTTCTCGACGTCGGTCCGAATCCGAACCTCCGAACCCAAATCGGGAATTAAGCTGGTCCGAACAAATTCGCGAATAAAGGTTCGCGAACATTAGTGCGGAACGCCCACTATGGCAGAGAACGGAGTGGCACGACAGACACTCTCTCACTCACGGCAGATATTTCAGCTGGCCTGTATATTCTAAAAGCGCGTTGAAGTATCTTCCACCATTTGGAAACTCTGAAAATTTCTCTGTTGTGGTCCCAGCAAGAGGACCTTGATACACTGATAAGTGATCGTTCATCACATGTAGCGGAGTCGCTGTCAAAGTGTCGAGTGAAATTGCTAATGCGCACCGTATTTCTCTTATAACATGTCAATTTTCATTATTAGTTTCTTTTTTACGCATGTAGGATAAAAAATTGTTACTCTAATATGTCTAAGCAAAATTATGTTAAGTACGTTGTCTTTAATTACAGGTGAACACTGACTCTTCACTAGCGTAAATGTACAGGCCAAGCTGGTCAACTGTCAATCGTTTTCCTATGTAAACTTTATGAATATTATTTTTAGGAATGAAATACCCCATGCTGCTGCGCTTGTTATATGTTGGGCACTGCTTGCAGATAAGAAAATAATATGGTTTTCATTCTTTCTGTAATCTGAGGGCTACCACAACTTCACTGCAGCTCAGCAGGAACGGAGACAGCGCAACCCTGGGCATGCGTGAGGGGAAGTGATGACCTTGACCATGCAGCGACCGCGGCAACTGGCAACGGCGGCTGATTACCGCTGCTCGCTGCACTACTGTAGGATACTCGCAGTCTGCCGCTGCTGTTCGTTGAAGTTACTGTAACTGTTTTAGTCTGTTACGCAGTGTAGTTTGGTGACCATCAGGTGGCGTGCTGAGAGAGTGTAGTGTTGAGACTCTTGCTGTTTACCTTGTTTTGCTTATTGAAGGAAACTGAAGAAGACTTGCCATCCTTAAATTGGATTGTATGCTTACTTTGGTCAGAACGTGGAGGTGTTCATGACCAAGAAAATCCTATAAAAGCTTTTGTTAAGCCTGGTTCCGTTCTCTGCTGCCGATCCTGATGAACTTGAGGATTTCCTAAGTGCATAGTGTAAGCGAATGTATTTCTTATTTAAAGTCGACCTTGTTACATCATATCAAAAATTACTTAAGTTTTTTTTGTGTGGAAAAATTGGCCTGATATGAGAAATGGGCCAATTAGGATATCGTTTTAGTTAGAGAATTATGCTACTTGCCAGTAGGCATGTAATTCGACAGCAGAGCTGTTAAATTAATTGTAGCGAATGCATTTATTTGTAGCTTCATTATAGCGGGCTTAAATGAACATGAATTATGGTGTCGTCAATGAATTGCCGGACGATGACACGACGAATTTACCTGTACTTATCTACTGTTTTACGCATGATTGTTAAAATAATACTTAATACTCATACTTGTTTTTTGTCCATTCTTAGGCACTATGGCATCTGCAGGCACGCAGCTTGGCTCCACTGCCTCCCACCCGACGCTCACACTATCCCCCGAAGAATGGAATCGGTACAGGAATGTGTTTGGTGTTCATGTTCTGATCCCGCTGGTGTTCAGGCGAGTGCTGGCATGGGAGTGTCAAGACAAAGATACAGCGGAAACCTACGGAGATTACATTGCGAGGCTGAAAGGTGGGACAGTCAGCGAAAGTCAGTGGAAGAAATGGGGCCTTAAGTCGAAAGAAAAGGACGTTATCAAGAACCAGTGCAGTCCAGATCAATTTGATGTGACTCTTCTGTACAGTATATTTCAAATTATTTTTGAAATAAGAACGGAGCAATCTACAGCTGCGAGTCCAGCTAAAAACTATTCAACCATGAAATATCTGTTAAAGAACGCTAAAGATTTACGTAATAGCATCATGCACGAGGTCACTACGGCTGCTGTGGATCCTGCTACATTCCAGCAAATTGAATTAAGCAACAAGGACCTCATTGATGAGGCTGGGCTTCTCTATTCTATACCACCCTCCGACGTCTCTCATCTCAAGAAGGAGGTTCAGAACAAAACATACGACAAGCGCACGACTTTGGAAAAGGAACGGGTCTACATAATAATGCTACTTCTTAGCAAAGGATGGGAGGCAGCGAAGAAATTCTGGTGTGACTTATTCAAAAAAGAAATTCTCCTTTTTGGAGGCGCTGTAGAGCGCCCAGCCGTGTTCCACCTCCTCGAAGTCAAGATCAAAGATACAAACTACCGCTGGAAAACAGAATCCTACGTAACTCTGCTGGATTGCAGTGAGCAAGTTGTGATCGTGATTGGTGAAGCAGGTTCAGNAGGCACGCAGCTTGGCTCCATTGCCTCCCACCCGACGCTCACACTATCCCCCGAAGAACGCAATCGGTACAGGAATGTGTTTGGTGCTCATGTTCTGATCCCGCTGGTGTTGAGGCGAGTGCTGGCATGGGAGTGTCAAGACAAAGATCCAGCGGAAACCTACGGAGATTACATTGCGAGGCTGAAAGGTGGGGCAATCAGCGAGAGTCAGTGGAAGAAATGGGGCCTTAAGTCGAGAGAAAAAGACGTTATCAAGAACCAGTGCAGTCCAGATAAATTTGATGTGACTCTTCTGTACAGCATATTTCAAATTATTCTTGAAATAAGAACGGAGCAATCTACAGCTGCGAGTCCAGTTAAAAACTATTCAACTTTGAGAGGTCTGCTAAGGAACGCTAAAGATCTACGTAATAGCATCATGCACGAGGTCTCTACGGCTGCTGTGGATCCTGATACATTCCAGCAAATTGAATTAAGCATTAAGGACCTCATAGATGAGGCTGAGCTTCTCTATTCTATACCACCCTCCGACGTCTCTCATCTCAAGCAGGAGGTTCAGAACAAAATAGACGACAAGCGCACGACTTTGGAAAAGGAACGGGTCTACATAATAATGCTACTTCTTAGCAAAGGAAGGGAGGCAGCGAAGAAATTCTGGTGTGACTTGTTCAAAAAAGAAATTCTCCTTTTTGGCGACTCTGTAGAGCGCCCAGCCGTGTTCCACCTCCTCGAAGTCATGATCAAAGATGCAAACTACCGCTGGAAAACAGAATCCTACGTAACTCTGCTGGATTGCAGTGAGCAAGTTGTGATCGTGATTGGTGAAGCAGGTTCAGGTAAGACGACGCTACTTAAGAACTTAGTGCTACAGTATTTTCATCTCGCCAACTCACAAATGAAGTCACTTGAGGCATTTGAAAAGCTCTTCTACTACGAATGCCGCCGTAGAACTGAGGAGACGCTAAAAGATGTCGTACAGTACAATTACTCAGGCGTGTGTGCACATGCTGAAGTGAAGAAAGTTCTCAGTTGCCTTCTTGACTTAGAGGTGTTGTACCTCATCGATGGAGCTGATGAAATCAACCAGATATCTGGAAAAGTTTTTGAGGAACTACTTTCAGAACTGCAATTCGCCAAAGGTAAAGTCCTCATCACAACTCGGCCGCACGCGGTAGAAAAGCTGAAGCGACAATTGAGTCATCACAATCTAGAAATAGCAGAGCGAGAAATCGCCGATATTTCCAAAAAGGAAGATCAAAACTCGTTCCTACGCAGATATGAAGAAAATATAGATGAAGCACATTTTTGTGATACAGTAAGCGCTTTCTCAGGTTTAGAGGAGCAACTAAGAATCTTCTTCACGCGCCCCATTACTCTGATCTTATTCTGCCACCTCCACTGGCACGACCCTGACTCCATCAGCCAGTGGCGATCACAAGGGGATGTCGCTAGAAGCTTGAAAAACCTCTATGAGAAGCAGGTTCATGATAAGGTCGATACCTTAGGAATTCCTAATCTAGATGTTTTGGTGGAGGACTTATTCGTTGTCGTTTCCAAGGTCGCTCTTGCGTTCATTGGAGAAAATATCCTCAGTTTCTCCCCTGAACACTTCAAGAAAATACAGCAGGAGTGCGTGAAAGAGCTGAAGCAATATGGGGCCCTGGCAACCGTTGATAGCAAGACTGTCCTTACTGTAATAATGAAGACAGTCGCAGGCGTCAGCAGCCAAACACCGCAGTACAGTTTTCATCACAAAAGTCTGCAGGAGCTGTTCGCCAGCATGGAGGTCACTCGGCGGTTTTGTGAGCAGCAGCAATCATTGGAGGAAATCTTCAGGTGTCCACAAGATCCACCCGAGAGGCAAGTGCAATAATATTTACAGCTTGGAGGAGACACTCAACTGCGCTGTAGTTTGATGCAGCACTGGCCTTGTTTTCTTTTAGTCACGACGTAGCTCGATCTCGAAAAACTGCTTAATATTATAGTAAGTTTAACTCGCTGTGCCTCAAATTAATATTAATTTTGAAATTTTATTTGGCAGTGTTTGCGTTCCTAACTCGGACATATACTTTACAGTTGGTTGAATGTTTTTCAATCTATATTAAGTAACTTACCACTATTGGAACTGTCCAACGATGCAATGCTGCTTATTCCAAAGGGTGATTTAATCCTGTTTAATCGTGGTTGATAACTCAAAAAGTTATCAACCGATTTGGACGAAGTTTACAGGGATCGTTAGGTATGTTAGGAGGAACAGATGATTAACTTTTGGTGAAGTTAGGTCCATGTGTTTGTTTGTTTGTCTGCCTGATTTTTGTCAATGTCATAACTCAAAAAGTTAAGGATGGATTTTTATGAAATTCACATGAGTTGTGAGATATAAAACAAAGAGTTAATGACAAATTTTGATAATGATCCGTTTGTTTGTTCGTTCGTTGGTCACTGTTTTTAATTTTATGCTTTCAGCACAATAAATCAAAAAATAATTAATGGATTTTTATGAAATTTATAGTGGTCGTTAGTAATGTTAAAAGACATAAATGATTAAAGTTTGTAGCCGACTGTTTTGTTCTTTTGTATGTTGGACTCATATTTGTCATAATGCTTGTTAGCAGTATAACTGAAAAAGTTTTGAACGGATCTTTAAGAATATTGCACAAGCTGTTACTACTATCAAAAGGCACAAATGATTTGATTTTGGAGTTTATGAAAAGAAAATTATGATTTCAGAGCCAATTTAAATTTTTTGCTACCGTTGCCTCGCTTGGCGGAGGTATGCGCTCGCAGAGTGCTCTAGTTGAAAGATGTTTTGTCAACAATTGCATCAAAGTTGGAAGAATAGCTGCTGAAACGAAATCACCTGTGGGAAGAAACTACGAATCAAGATGCATGAGGGTGCCAACGGAAGCTTCAGATATCTTCAGTGCTGCGATTTCAACTTCGGGAATGCAAGAAGTGCATTCAGACTTGAGATCGCCCAATGCCATCCATAGATTTGATGTATGGAGAAGATAATACTTCCTTCAAATCAGATTCAGCCTTCGATATCTTCATTGTTTGAGTTATTTAAACTGTCCCTGATTAAGATTCGTTTGCAATCATCTACGACCTGGCCTATTTTCTATCAATTAGTGTTTAATGAAGCCTGACAGGATGACCACAACCATCTGTTTTGTTAAATCGTGACAGACAATGGATAAATAAACAAACAGATAAGCCGACGAATAGATAAACACACATCGGTCTTTATTAACTCCCCCAAGGAGGTTATGTTTTCGTCGAGTTTGTCTGTCTCTCTTTCTATCTGTCTGTCATCAAGATATCTCAAAAAGTTATGGACTGATTTTGACGAAATTTATAGAGCTTGTTAGGTACGTTAAGAGGAACAGGTGATTAAATTTTAGTGAAGATCCGTCCATCCGTTTGTTTGTTTGTCTACCTCATTTTTCTCAATGCTGTACTCAGAAAGTTATGAACGGATTTTTATGAAATTTACACGAGTTATTAGGTATATTATGTAGAGTGGATGACCAAATTATTGTAACGATCCACTCGTTTGTTCGTTCGTTTGTTACAGTTTTTAATTTTATATTTGTTAGAATAATAACTCAAAAATAATGAAAAGTTCTTTATGAAATTTATAGGAAATCTTTGTAATGTTCAAAAGCATAAATGATTAAATTTTGGTGCAGATCGGTTTGTTCGTTTGTATGTTTGACTCATGTTTGTCATAATGCTTATTAGCATCATAACTCAAAAAGTTATGAACGGACCTTTAAAAAAAATACTGAAGCTGTTAACACTATTGAAAGACACAAATGATTAGATTTTGGTGTTGATAGAAAGAAAGTCATAAGTCATAGTCTCAGAACCAATTAAAATTTTTCGTAACCGTTGCCTTGCTTGGCAGAGGTATGCTCTCTCAGAGTGCTCTAGTTATATTGTAGATTTTCGCTTAGTTCAGTAAAAATACACCTTTGCTCCACACTCTTCATAGCTGTCGTGCGCAGGTATCTCGGTGTGCTGTGCCACACCATCATGACCCTGCACGCCGAGGACCGGCCTGAGCTCCAAAGTCGCAGGCTGGAGCTGGCAGCAGCCATGAAGAAAGCTGGCAGCTACAGGGACTTCATTGGTGTGGTTTTCTCTTGTAGAGACACGGACTTTGTTGCTCGCACTGTTGCCGAAATGCGTTGGGCCGAAGAAACTGATTGGGTGGCCTACGGAGGTGAGTTGAAGTATCATAGGAGAGGTACCTACTTATTTCCGTGGATATTTGAAAGAATTTGGAAACAAATTGAACCTGGTTCTCGCTATGAGTGACAATTACGGTACCGTGAACCCTTGCAAAAGTGAATTCACATATATCACATCTATGTATAGTACGTATAAAAATTGGCATTAGTTCCCCGATCCATTTTATAGAGCCTACCCTTAGAACAGAAATAATAGATTTAGCACAAAACTGACCATATCTGATTTTTACGCAATCAAATTTTCATGAAACTTGCAGGGAAATCGTGGCATCTTATGGCAACACTGTTGAATTTATTTACAATTTTATGTATTTCCTGATTGGCAACTCTTTTCATTTTTTCTCTTTTTGAGTATATTGAGTATATTCTGCTAAAATGGGACGTGGAAAAGCGAGGGAAAAAATTATCATCAAGGAAACTGCTAAAGGTACCTCCCATGATGTTATTTCCCGAAAGAAATAGGACGCCATATTGACACAGTGACAAGATTCTTGAAGAACCCTTCACCACGAAAAAAAAAGTTTAAATGCTGGGCTTTCAAGGACTGTTACTGATAGTGACGTGAGCTATGTGGCTCGTCATTTTCGTAAAAGACCCGGGAAACACGTACATCAATTCTTACGGCTGCATGACTTCCTGAAGTGCCTAAAACCATAAGAAATGACATCCTTCGCTCCATTGCTTTTGTCAAATTCCCTCTGAAATTGCGTCTTCTGACCCTAAGACATAAAATTTTGAGGATGGAATGGGCAGAGATATACATGAAGGTCAACATTTATCATATGTTCTTTTCACCGATGAAACCCGGGCAACCTTTGATGGACCTGATGGGTGGAGTAAGGGTTGGGTGCTACCTGGAGATGAGTCTCACCAACGTGTAAAACGTCTACAACATTGAGGTTGTGCTATGATATGGGCTGGTGTCATAGGGGATCGACTTGTAGGTGCGGTTAGAGCACCTGATGGCGTGAAAATTACATCTGCATCACATTGTGACATGTTAAGGGATTCCTTGATCCTAGGGCTGGATGAAATACTCCTTTCGTTGCTTTGAAACTTGATTTTCAATGATGATAATGCGCCTTCTCACTCTGCCCGTACTACCACAGCATTTCTGGACTTTGGGGTTCCATGGAGAGAAACTGATGGTTTGGCCACCATGCATGCTCAACTGATCTAAACCGAATTGGAAACTTCTGGGCCCTTCTGAAAAAGGAAATTTATGCAGATGGAAGGCAGTACAACTCAAAATCTGTCTTGTGGGATGCTGTTGCTGCAGCAGCAAGGGCAGTTCCACCTTCTGCAAAAAAGAAACTGTCTGTATGGATTCAAGGATTCTTGAAGTTATTAAACGTCATGGTGGCCATGTTTACAAATAAGACTTTTTTCACTCATTGTAAACTTTTGATTGATGAGGTCTTGTTTACCACATATTTTTCTCATTTGTGTTGTTCATTGTTGCTTCTTTGGTGATATGAAACTGTGAATATTTTGTTTTTTAGTTGGAAAGCTATTAGCGCCGCTCAGTGAAATTAGTAAAATTGACAAAAACATAATTTTCCTAAAACCATCACGATTAGTCGTTTGAAAATTTGCAAAAATTATAAACATCATAAGTTGAACTTTTTATAAAATTTTCAGTGAAATTTACAGCCATATACAGCAGTCGAGATGTGGACAATTCTGGAATAAAGCTTTTATTTCCGTGCTATGTATAGATGGTATATCTAGTACTTTTTTATAGTGATACTGCACTAAACACCAGCTAAAACACAACAGTCATAGGTCTTACAACAATCTCTGTGAAAAACCTTGCAAACATGAAAAACAAGACACTATTGTGGCATTGCTTCTCACGCGCGAGGCCACAAAGAGCATAAAAGAGCATTTCGTTTAAGTATCCCATGCTGCATATAACATGCACACTTGCACTTGACGCGATGATTCACTTTTGGGGATCGGTTTGATGGCCCACCAGATGAAGTCTCTAAATCCATCGAAAACGCTAAAATTTCACCCAATGAAAAATCGGAACTATAGTCTGTAGTACATAGTCATTTCCATTGTAGTATGAAACCTCAGCATGCCTTTTGTTCATCAAATTGGATTTACTTTTATAATTTAGAGTTATTATTAAATTTAAAACGTACTTAATCATCAATTCTGATAAACGGAGATGTTGCTGATTAACTGCAAAATATACTTAGAAGCCAAACCGTAAATCAAAAGAGGATAAAAAACAAGATCTTTGTATAACGCCGTTCATTCCAAGTTACTTGTGTTTATTTTGTTATAAGGGTTCTTTGTCCTATTGTAATCCTAGGCGAAAAAGGCATTTCTAGCGAGATAGCGCGGATTGATTGGAAACCCTTGGTGCAGTAGCCTTACTCTGTAGTAGAAGCAACGAGCAGTAAAATGCTATATATGTAAGGTCATAGCTCTGTGCATCCGCCGGCAGTCTCTGTTGCGATAACACCGGCAGTCTCTGTTGCGATAACACATCCGCACTACGTACGAAGCACCTACAGTATATGTGTGAAATTTTTCTCTGTGTTATTCTCAATATGAGACCCGCCTGTTGTGCAATTTTATTATATAAGTTCAGAACAGTTATCGAGTATCACCTGGAAGTAAAAGTTTTTGACCTAATCAATAAAACAGCATAACAAAGGGGAAGAAGTCGAGGGGGGCTGACAGAATCTAGGACTACCTGCATGGGAGACGAATTACTCATGTAAAGTGTCACAAGAGCGATAGACGAGCTACGTATCATCAGAGATGCTCGGACTAATTCGAGTACGAACGACCCTGCAATTTAGCAGTACCGTACTGAATTAAATTTGGGCGGCGCACGAGCTCGGCCATGCAGGGTGATGGAGGACCGAACACCATCCAGGAATCCAAAAGTACCGTAGCTTCTCTCATAGAACTCCCAGTGTTTGCTTAGTCACCTCGCCTCTGCTGAGTTGCCTTGTCTGATGTGTGTTAGCTATCCATGCAGCAAAGGAAGTAAACACTGCAAAATTAACCTTGCACTATATTTAGATAACTTTCACTCACAGAACATGTAAGCCATATGATTTGGGTACATTTAGTCCAGCAGATATGTGAAATAGTTTGGCCGTTTTCTGACTTTGATGATACAAGCATGAAATTTGGTACACAGCTATAGCATAACGTTAAGAAAAAACTTGGATATAGGGACACTCCAGATTTTCCCTAGGTTACTAATGGCGGCCATTTTACAAAATGGCCGCCACAAATAACAAATTCGGCCTACAAGGTAAGCGAAGTCAAATGCGTTTAGTACAAAAGACAATAACGTGAGCATAATATGACAATTATCAACTAGTTTACACATCCTTCATTATTTACATCCTATGGACTAACTACATAGTTAGCACTCTGAGAGAGCATACCTCCGCCAAGCAAAGTAACGGCAACAAAAAATTCAAATCGGTTCTGAAACCATGATTTTCATTGTGTCACCACAAAAATCTAATCATTTATACATTTCAATTGTATTAACAGTTTCTGTAATTTTCGTGAAAATCCGTTCATAACTTTTTGAGTTTTTCTGTTAACAGACATTATGACCACTATAAGTCAAACAATCACGTTGACCAACCGGTCATCACCACAATTTAACCATTTGTCTTTAGTATTAATAACAAGTCCTGTAAATTTTCTAAAGTTCCATCCATAACTTTCTGTGTTATTGTGTTAACAAGTATAAAATCACACAGAGCGACAAACATATGAACGAACCGAACTAACAGATCATCACAAAACTTTGGTCATTTACTCTTCGTAATAGACCTTAGACCTAAAAACTCGTGTGTATTTCATGAACATCTGTTCACAACTTTGTGAGTTACGGCACTAGGAAAAAATAGGCAGACTGATTGGCTGATTTTCACCAAAAATTAATCATCTGTTACGATTACATGCCTAACAATCCCTGTAAATTTCGTAAAGATCCGTTCTTCACTTTTTGAGTAATCTTGGTGACAGACAAGGAGAAAAAATGTATGGCTGGAAGAAGAGCTCTGTAATATGATCATGCATTTGACACTTGAATACTGTTTTTGAAAATATAATTGATCGAATTTTAAATTTGGTGAAATGAACTTCGACACCACGACTATTTTTATTATCAATTACATATCAGTAGCTAGCTATTTCGTGATTACGTGCATAAATTTGCAAAATCGATATTAGTAGTGTATAATGCACCGAGATCGCCGTTTTTGAGGGTAGGTTCCCCTCGCGCCGCCCCTTCCTGTTTCCCAGGCCCCGCCCACTTCCGGTTTGCGCCCCCCCCCCGACCCCCGCTAAACCGGAAGTGCATTGGCCGTTATAAACCGGAAGCTCACGCGCGAGGGGAGCCGCAAGGGTAGGTTACCCTCAAAAACGAATATCTCGTCCTATTATGCACTACTGATACTAATGTACTCACTCTATAATTATTATGATTTCATAATAAATATGTTGAAACTACACTAGTGTTTTCATATTGATTTGGTTTTACTATGGTCCTGACCAGCGCGAAGAATACCTAATGTATGGTGGCCTATTGGGGACCTCGAATGCCAGTCATCCAAGATCTCCATTGTATGTATATGTTGCGCGCGTTTGGTGGATTTGCGCGATCGATCGATGGCGCTGCGCGTTTGGTGGATGTTGTAGGTATTAGGCCGTAATTTCTGGTAAGTTGGACTATATTCGGGTTTAATGTCGGGTAGGTTAGGGGAGGCAAGGACTGTTTTTTTTTGTTTTCCATTTAAAAATTTGAACGATCCACCAAACGCGCACAACATATACATGCAACTGCTTTGGCCAGGGGATAGTAGTTGAAATATTGCAATGGTGCTACATATTCTGTTTTTAGATGATAACTCTACTGCATTTTACCTTTAGATGAATCCCCTGCTTGGTGGTGGTTCCTAATATTACAGAAACTGATTAGTGGTTCAAGACAATGGTCGCATTGCAAACTGATAATTAGATCCTAGCAGTCAGAGCCAAGTACGTATGCCACATTAATTAACCAGACTGAGAGGAACCTATATATATGTGTTGTGTCAGAAAGACACCACTGAGTCATTATCGACCAGGTGACTCCAAGTGAAGCATATATACGACGGTCTGGATACCAGACTCTTGTAGACAATCTCTTCAGGCTCAGTGAAATCGACTGCTTGCCAAAATATCTTGACTTGTTCTGCTTGGAGATTATGGGGGTATTGAGTAAAGCTTCTAGCACCTCAGAGCAAAGTAGCATGATTCGTGCAGACTACAGTACACAAAATCTCAATAACTGATTAGGGCAGAGAACAACCAGCGGGGATATCGGAAGCGTGACACGGAAGTATACCCGTCAGAGTGTTGACCGATCAGAGACACGGCTCGAAACGTGTTTCTTTTGTGACAAGCCAGCAGGCAAAGAGTCTCTGCGCAAAGCTTCTACATTTGACCTAGGCAGACGAGTCAGGAAATGTGCTCTGAAACTAGAATACAAGCAAGCCACTTAATTGTCGCTTAACTTATTATTGGAGATATGATGGCGCAAGATGCCCTGTACCACGTGAAGTGCCCGGTTTTCCTCTATTATAAAGAAATGGCCCCTTAATCCAAGAGCAGTCCAGCCACTCATCTATATCAGCACCCATTCTTACAAGCTCGCAACTCCTCATGTTCAACAGCTATGCACACCGCCGACAGAGTACGAATATCGAGTCTACCAAGTACGGCCACAATCGGGAGGCCCCATTCCTGTGTACCTGGGAATGCTGATACACACAAAAACTCGCAAACGAGACCTGGTTGATACTCTGTTCCACTTGCGTCTCTCCGTCTCCTATGATAAGGTACTGAGCATCTCCACAGACTTGGAGAGCAGTATTTGCCGTTTTTTCCAGCAGAAGAGTGCAGTTTGCCCAACTGAACTGAAGAGTGGTCTGTTCACGACTACCGCAGTGGGTAACTCCGACCACAATATCAGCTCGACCGGTGCTCAAGACTCGTTCCACGGCACTAGCATCTCACTCTTCCAGCACCCAAATCGTGAAGTGCGTGGATTTCAACGCCCGCACGTAGTTGTCCCAGATGAAGTTACTACAACAGCAACCACTGCACTCCTGCTAGAGTCATACCCTACTGCACTTCCGATGGTTCTCGGCAAACATGACCCACCAATGCCCAAGCTTGTTGATCCCGACAGAAGTGATTGTCAACAGAATCCTCCAGCAATGCAGGCGGAATACAGTTTTATGGAGTTTGTTGAAGAAAACCGTCCAAGAGTACACGATGCACCAAAAAAAAAAATGGTTTATTCGATCAAGAAATGATCATTTGTTCCACTTAACATTCCTATAAATTTATTTAAGATCCATTAATGACTTTTTCAGTTATATACCTAGCTATTTTGATGAAACAGCATGCCATACGTGCCTGACTTTTGTGCTAAAGATGCCGAAATCGAACGACCAGCCAGTCAAGCGGTCTTCATAGCATCCGGTGTGCTGAGTTTCAATTGTTTGGTATGCAGAGCTGCGTAAGGGTACTTACCTGACTAGGAATGGGAGGGTAGGGAAGCTCTGGCGGTTGAACCTTCCGTTTCGGCGCAATAGATAGTTCTTGATAGTCCCGTGATCGGTTGCATCTGTACTTATTCCTCTAGGGCCAGTTGGCCTATATCTGCAGCACGATCCAGTGCGTGTGGGTTTCCCAGTGGAGGGCACAGTCAAGGTTGATTTCTACTTATTATTTGCTGGAAACAATATTTAGTTAACTAAATGTTTTCAATAAGTAAATATAGTTGTATCCACATGTATTCTCAATAGCGTACCAGAAAAAATTGTAAAATTGCCTCCATTTTTTATGGGTGGAATCTGGAATGTCCCTATATAAAAAAATCTATGTAAGATACTGCCCTGGCAGTGTGCCAAATTTCATGCTTGTGTCACAATAGGCACATTTTTTCCACGTATCTGCTGGACTAATTAGGGTGGTGCGAAAAAAGGGGGTTTTGCAACTTTTTATGAAATGTGGCTTCCAATAGTGAAATTAAGTTACCGCAGTGCCTTAAAACAATTATGTTAAAATTCCATAAGTATAGATGAATATTATGAGGTGCCCCACGAATAATATATTTTGTAATATTTTCAAAATGCAAATATCTACCTATATATCATAGTTATAAACTGTGAAGCTACATCCAATACCCAATTTATTGTAAAAAAACATGATACTAAGAACATACTCAAGTCTGCAAGGTTTATTCAACTAAACATTTTCAGGTGGTTCAAAGCTAATAGATACATAATTTAAAATTTGCATATTTGTACTGTAGATCATGCTGTATAGTACCGTCATACCTATTGGATGAAATTGTATGTAATAGTATTTAGACAATCAGGTGAAATGGTGTTAAGCCATGTAGATCTTTCCGCGGGAAGCAATAACTGCATTTCCCATTTACCTTACATTACTTGAACAAGCTGTAATATTAGTAGAAACATAATTATATTTTATCTTGCTTCTCGTGCGAGGGAGATTGTTAGGTAGCACTATTGCGGAGCTAGTTCAGTTAACTCGTTTGGTGTGTGATGGCATTGAGCCATGTAGCATAGGTTGTGAATTTATAGCTGTAATATTGCTAAGAACTGAATGCACACGAAATTTTTAATGTAAGCTGTAATATAATAATCCAATAACACCTCCCGCCTTTGGAGAAATAAATGATCAATAAATAAAATAAATAATGATTTTTTATAGTTTTTCAGGAAATTTCATTGATTTTTTAATTACTGTATTAGAAGTTACAGCACGTTCTTTAGTTTAGCGTAATTACTTAAAATTATCTAATGAACTTGAAGAATGTATAAATGAATGTTTTGACCATCCAGAACTTTGTTTTGTTCCAAAGTATTAATGAAAATACCCAAAATTCAAAAATTTCAACAGTTTTGGGGCACCTCAAGATGCTAGATTTTTGGAAAAACCTTTCAGTATTATCAATCCTTTATAAAATGGCAACGAAATCACCCTATTGGGAAAAAACAATTCGAAGGAACAAAAAAAAAAAAAAAACGAGTACCACCATACACGCGTGATCTGATAGTACGTCATGAAAGAAGATTAGAAAAATTATTAACTGTTTTACTAGGAGGCAACAGAACTGTTCCTGCGTTACTTCCTTCGTCCAGATAANAAAAAAAAATTCGAAAAAAAAAAAAAAAAAAAAAAAAAAAAAAAAAACGAGTACCACCATACACGCGTGGTCTGATAGTACGTCATTAAAGAAGATTAAAAAAAATATTAACGGTTTTACTAGGAGGCAACAGAACTGTTCCTGCGTTACTTCCTTCGTCCAGATAAAAAAAAAACTATATGTTGGTTTCAAAACATCAAATTTCTAATTAGTTGAGAATTTTAGCTCTAATGATTATAAAATGTCCTTAGATAGTATCCTTCCTTGCGACTACAGGCAGTGACGTGGAGCTGCTGTCGCTGCTGCTGCCCCACGCCCAGCCTGACATCCTGGAAGTGCGGCTCTCCGTCACCCCGCCCCCAGCGTGGCCTCAGGTGGCCAAGCGCTTCGGAGGGAAACTGAAGCTTTTTGAGGTGGACGGCATGACCCCTGAGCTTGTGGACTGGCTGCAGCCTCTGCACAGCAGCAAGTTAGTAGTCATTTCATTTGCGGCGCTGCACCTTTCGGTTCACCTTCATCCTGTGCAAAGCTTTAACGTAGTCTTGAGAAATGTTTCGAACAAGTACACTGAGAGAAAATTTGATGCACTTAAATGCATCAAAATTACATCCCAAAACAGAAGCACGAAAGTGCATCATAAAGAGGAAGTGCGTCATGATGATGCATATAGGGTCCTATGATGCACTTGGTCACGTTGATGCATTTTGTGGTTTGGTTTTGTGACAAAGCCGATGATGCACCAAGATGTATCAAAAATAGGTAAAATTAATGCACCTGAAAAGACGAAATTTCGAATTACAATAGCGATCTGCGTGTTAGTAAGTAACCGCGTTTCGTTTCGCACGTGTAACAAAACTACAAAGCTTTTGTTCACTTTCTTTTTGCGGAAATATATTTTTCTGACAGAAATATGTTTTTCTGTCTGCTGCGATGCCACACCAAACTACGCCATGAAACACCTACGTGCATACTTATGCTTCTTTTTGAAACGCCTACATGCATCGAAATTTTTCTCAGTGTAGTCTAATTAAAAAAGCGCATCGTGTTTCTAGATCTATTTCGTATATTACGCCACACGATATTATATATATATAAAGCTACAAAAAAATTATTGGGTCACTCTGAAATGCTTGCCAGTGGAAAAGAGATGAGACATATTTAGTTCATCACTGCCATCCTATGTTGGGTTTCCTAATGTCTTCTACTGATCTTAGAGTTTTCTTACATTCAGTGACAGAGAAACCTCTGGTAGGATGACTGAGACAAAAACAGGGCAATTAGGACAAAGTTATGGAACATGAAACGAGGGTAGAGTGGATGAGACAAAAGGTAGAGTGACTGAGAAAAGGCAGAGACAAAGGTAAGGTGACTGAGAAAAGGCAGAGACAAAGGTAGGGTGACTGAGAAAAAGGTAGGGCTGCTGAAACAAAGGTAGGGTGGCTTAGACAAGGGTAGGAAAACTGAGACAAAGGTAGGGTTGCTGAGACAAAGGTAGCGTTGCTGAGACAAAGTTGGGTTGCTGAGACAAAGGTAGGGTGGTTGATACAAAGATAGAGAGACAGAGAAAAAGGTAGGATTGCTGAGATAAAGGTAGGGTTGTTGAGACGAAGGTGGGGTTGCTGAGATAAAGGTAGGGTTACTGAGATATAGGTAGGGTTACTAAGACAAAGGTAGGGTTACTGAGACAAAGGTAGGGTTGCTGAGATAAAAAAAGGTAGGGTGGTTGAGACAAAGGTAGGGTTGCTGAGACAAAGTTAGCCTCATCTATTTGTCCGTATGATCGTGCTGTAGATTGCGCGTCGCGTGCTTGGTCATGTGGCATACACGTGGGACGCAGGTGAGAGGTAAACAAGTGAAAATAATGGTAAATCCCGTGCTCTTTTTAGTAGTGTATATTGCACGTGACATCTACGGTTCATAAATAAAAGTACTGTCGCAACGATAAAAAAAACATTTGTTTTGTCCTTATTAAAATGAACAATATGAATTGTGAAACTCTCAGACCAGGTTTGATTCGATAAAAATCATCATTAGTGAGATCTGTAAAAGGCGGCAAATCGTATTTTTCTTTGTTTTTATTTACGAAGCACAATTTGATTTGCATTACTTTCATAGCTGCAAAGCCTATAACATATTTACAAAATTTCTGGCATTGAAGTTGTACAAAAGCTCATTGCACAACTCAGGTCTGCACCGCCATTTTTAATCGAAACTCTAAGACCTGGAAATAGAAACAAGGAAAAATACGATTCGCCGCCTTTTACAGATCTCACTAATGATGATTTTTATCGAATCCGGCCTGGTCTGAGAGTTTTACTATTCATATCGTTCATTTCAATAATGACAAAACAAAACAAATGTTTTTTATCGTTGCAACAGTACTTTTATTTATTCTACGGATTAGATTTCCAAGTAACACGCCAATGTCGATCCTACTGTACGTAATTCTTTCCTGACAATGTCAAAGTGACGGATGCACATCCAGGACAGGTGGTGCAAACTTGAGTATCTTTCCGCGGGCCCTCAAGTATGGTCCCGGGACTGAGCCAAGCTGCTGCTGCTGCAACACGGCAGTTATGGACGACCATGGGCCCTAGCAGGGCCAACCTATTCTAACGTTATTGAAGGCGGAATCCTTTTATGTTCTTGTTCAGAATAATAAAGGTTATTCTTTTTTGTCAAGTCAATTCTATGGTTAGTGATTCTTAGTGTTCTCATTTTGTCTCAAGACAAAGCAATGAGGCGTGACGCCTTACGTGATTCAATGAGTTTTGCTTGAGTTACGGCACCGCTCTCTGCACTGCCAACGCTTGACTTATAGGTGTTCCGTATCGATCTTGATCGCCCTTAGCTTATAATTTTATGATGGATTTATTACTGTGAAGCTGCTTGCTGTGTATCTACACCGTTTTACATGGGATTCAGCAGTAAAAATTTCCATCGGGCATGGGTCCCAGAAATTACTAGGATGGTATTGACGGACTCTTTACACCAAAACATAAACCAGCTCATTGTGTAATTTCAGGTGCAAACTGTTCCGCTTCCGGAGCTGCATAGACTCAGTGGACGCTGTGGATGCTCTCGCTCGAGTCAAATTCGAGGTCAAGGATTCAAAATTGTCGGTGCATCTCCGCAACCCTCTGAGCCTTTTGAAGCTGGATGGATGCTGTGCGGAGTTACGTGAGTCTATGAATAAATCAAAAGTTTTTGGCTAGCTACTTGTTAATATCTGTACTTTTTCGTAATTGTGCAATGAATAAGTCTTTTTTAGGTTATGGCGGTCCAGGCGCTCCAGGAGCCTGATGTTATGTTCGGGAAAAGAACTTAATCGTTATGATTGACACCTCTATAAATCGAATGGTGTTATTATACGTCTTAAGCTGGGCTCACACTGCTGCCAACACGTGTTTTTGAAAACAGTGTTGGCAACACCCACCTGTTCTTGAAAACAGGCTTGGGTGTTCGCGAGTCTGTTATCAACATGGGATACAATCAGTGAGGTACGCACAGTCGTTACGAATGGACGTATAAACAAGGATGTTTTTCTATTTCCACACGCAATTCTTGGAACCTTTTCCAGTCGGTAGAAGACACCATTTTCTTTTAAGGAACACTATAAACAAAATTTTCAATTTTTTGATCAATTTTCCTATAAATTGTGACAGACTAATGATTAATATTGTCGAATTCTCAAAAATTTTCAATAAATACACAAATTAATCAAAATAAATGTAATAACTAGAGCCCGGATTTATTGCGCTTAAAATATTACAGTTATATATAGCTCCTGAAAATTGTTTTTATTGCACCTAAGAATTGCTCATATTGCACCTAAAAATTGCTCTTATTGCACCTAGGCAATAGGAGTGGAAGAAACAAAGAAAAGGCAAATACAGCAAAAAAAAAAAAATTGAAAAGGACAGAAGAAAAGTCGGATAGAAAATGGGAATAGCATGTCAGTGGATTAACGGACACATATTTCAGTTCCAAATATCAATTATCAGTATGTATACATGCGTCTGTGCTAATTGACAATTCTTCCCAATGGCGAGGATGATTCTTGCAAATATCCCGCTTCACCTGTTCCCATGATGTTTTCCCGGAACGAAAAAGGTTATATGAATTTTACAGCTCAATTATATTTTTACCCCAACAAATACATGGAACAATAATTGATAAGAGAATCGATTGTTATGGCGTTTGAAGTGTTGTGACTCGTGGCAATGATAATAAGTGCCATGAGTTCACACGTCCCTCATCGTAACGCGTTCAATCACGAAACTGAACACGAGCTGTACGACTACTTTTTTTTGTCTCTGTCCACACATAAAAGTGTGCTTCATTCATACGAATGACGCTGCGCGTTCCGTTACAGTAGCGTTTCTTTACATTTTCGCTAATATTTTGCGTCCGTTTGAAGTCACATTCGTATCCCATAATCTTATAGATTGATTTTAATAAGAATAGCCTATTTAAAAAATAGTTATAGTCTGAAAAATCGATTGATAAGAATTCAGCCCAGAGCAATCAGTTGGACTCCCAAATCAAAGATGGCGTACGTGCTCCTATAACATTTTCACGTTTTCTAGTATTCTTCTCTTAAACGGGAGTACTGTACAGTGTTTCTGATCATTAAAGTGCAGATAAAAGAAATATCAACTTGTCCACGATCTGTGAACGCTGCTGACGTTAAATTTAAGGTTTATAAGTTCTGTTTACTGAACTTAAATGAGGCAGCGCGTTAAGAAAAAGGACATGATTCATTCCTTAGCAGACCGCGTTTACTGCTGCTGCTTCTCTAAAATTAACGCTCCGCCTCCATTAGTTTGAGTGAACTCGTTGCAATGAGGGACCTGTGAACACGGCCTAATATATTGCATTTATAGCTCTCATTGCAATCATTGTAGTTATTGCACTTATTGCAGCTATTGCACTAAGGCCGGAAACTGCAATAAATCCGGGCTCTAGTAATAACCAATCGGAAACGCAAAATCAACGATGCTGAGCAATCAAAATAAAAGGAACTTTCTTCCCGTGCAAAGCTACGAATTGATCTGAAGCAATTTTCTCTCGAACACCCCAACCATCCAGTGTGAGTGTAATCCAAACTAGCAGTGTTCAGAACACGTGTTGCCAACATTGTTGCCAACAGTGTTGCGAAAACCCCCTTCACAGATGCCGACAGCAAGGATGTTTTCGACTGTCTTACGAACACTAGTTGCCAACACTGCTGCAAACACGTGTTGGCAGCAGTGTGAGCCCAGCTTTACTTATATTTACATATGCTGAATAACTTTTTTTCTCGACGCATGCTTCAGTGCCATAACTGCACCAGGCCTCGCACTCGCAGTGGCAGAGAAATCGCGAAATGTCTTGAGACGAAATATTCGGTTCTTAGCTAATTCTTCGAAATTTTGTGGCTCAGGAAAGTAGAGTCAGCTTTTATTTTCTTAATCCACCGTAAGGCTCTGACCAAACCAGCGATGGGGATGGTTGAGAGTTGCAGTTGTCATGGATCTATCTGCGACGGCATGGCTCTGACAGTCTGTTGTTAACTGTAGCCGTGCACTTCCTTAGCCCTAGCGGGCATTTATCTTCATAGCATAGCAGTGCATGCGGCTTTCCAAATATGGGGTGTGCGGCTTTACCGCTATCTCTGAGCCCGCAACACTGGATGGACTAGCTGCTATTCGACGTCGTCAAACCTCTGCTGGCAGCTGACTGGCCCGGTCATTCCATTCCGTGCATTGTACTCGTAGATGTAGCTACAAAAATGCTTACAATGCTTTCTGTAATCCGTAGCAGCGCAAATCGAAGCGCGACTGTGTTAGTAAAAGCGTTTGTGTCGGTCAGTTTATGTTGCCGTATCTGTCAGCCCGGTGATGGTGCATGGTGCGCCGAAGCCTTGCGGTGGGATCCAGTGACAATGCGCAGGGCTGCATTCTGAACCGCCTGCAGCTTACTCACGGCGGTTCTAGAGGCAATAGGAAACCAAACCGGGGTAGCATAAAGAATGACGCTTCTGATGAGGGCCCGTTAGGTCAGTAGTAATATACAGTAGTCTCTTTCTGTTGTCCCCAATTAACTTGCGCCGGCCAGCGCGGCGAAAATCCGCAAGTAGGAGCAGCATCTATCGTGAATGCAATTCGCGCGAGCAGAAAAAGTAGGGTGTGGGTTAAACACCAGGGCCAAGATTTTGGGGTTGCGCTCTAGGGTGAAGTCCGACGCACCCATCTTGATTGTTGGGTCCGTCCTGGATTGATGGAAGTTTGACGTAAACAGTGTGAAATGGGTCTTAGATTGAGAGACGGTCAACGGTCTTTCTGCGGCCCAGGCCTCGATTGTCGAAGCATGGTATGACAGGCTAGTCGCTGCCCTTGGGATGCTAGTATCCGATGGTAGAACGGTAGTCTTCAGCGTACGAGAAGGTGACATCACCAACCTGGGGAGAGTCGCTGACGTAGTAATTAAAAAGGAGCAGCGAGATCACGGAGCCCTGGGGGACTCCCGCGTGCAAGGAGCCCAAAGGCGACTTTTTGCCCGCCCATAGGCAAGAGGCGCGGCGCCCTTCCTAATAACCTCCTAATGATGTTATTAGGAAGGCATGAGGGCGTGATCTTGAAAAGCAAATGGTGGTGGTGGGAGACCGTATGAAGGCCTTAGAGAAATCCACAGTTAAAGTAATCGACCGAGTCGGGGGCTTATATTGGTTATAAACCCTTGTACAATGTGTTGCACTAAGGGAAGAAGGGCTGAGGTGGTCGACCGCATGCAGCAGAACCCATGTTGTGAGTTTCACACCTCCAAGAACTCCGCAAGAAGCGAAAGGAGTAAGTGCTCCATAATCTTCACCGAAGGACACAGCAGGGATATCGAGCGGTAGGATTGACCGTCGGAGAGTGGTTTGCCAGGTTTAGGGATGGAGATAATGTTGGCTGCCTTCCTGACGCTCAGTAGGTTGGCATGGGCCAGAGGGAGATTGAAAAGAGTGGTCATGGACAGGAGACCGCGGGGGCCAAGATGCTTGATGTGTAGGGGAGCCAGTCCGTCGGGGCCTACGGCCGACGAGTTATTTGAGGCTCAGATGGAGGCTCCTACTTGCTAAGGAGTAAAAAAAAACTCGTGATTGTGATCCAGAGGCTGCTTACGAATTCTTCTTTTAAGAGCACGAATTCTCTTTTAAAGAGCCCGGTCAAGAAACGGACTTGTGCCCTTGAATTGTTTGCAGTAGGCGGTGGCTACTTCACGGGCAGAAGATACCTGGGTGCCATCGAAAGTGATGGGCTGGTTAGGGGCGGAGGATTTACGTTTACCCCACAAACTACGAAGAAGACTCCATAGTCGGGAGGGGTGGGATCTGTGGTCACACCGTTCGACTGTGTCGATCCATGCCTTCCTGGCACAGGCCGTCAAGGCATTCATGGTACGGGCTTCGAGATCGGGAAGGTTGTGGTGATTAGGGTCTCGAGTCCGAAGCACATCCCGCTCCTGGATCAGCCCTTTGTCCTCGTCCGAGAGAGCGGAAATAAAAGATTGGCGGCAGCCCGCCGGGATACAGCGCTTCGAAACCAAGAGTAGAGAGTTCCTGAAGGATTTCTCACCTTCAGCGCAGGAGGTGGGGAAAAGCAGCTCAGGAAGGTTTGTTCGGTGAGCTCAGTAGACCTCTCCCAATTGGCTTTGCTATAATTAATGATCGCTTTCTGGGGTATAGGAGGAGGGGGTGAAAGGTGGTCGAAGGAGATAGTGATAAGTAAGTGGTCTGAGTTTAGCACGGTTTGAGTTGACCACGTGGCTGAAGGAACCAGGTGAGTCGAGGTAATAGGTCGGGAGAGGACGGACGTCCCACTTTCGGGTAGCCGCGTAGGGGTATCTTCATTTAGAAGGCATAAGGAAGAGGAGAGTGCTTCAAAGAGGTCCTCTCCCCTCGAAGTCGCTCCACCACACTCCGAAGCGCTATAAAAGCCTGAGTGATGGGAGTTCATGTTGCCCAGAATGATGACATCATCGTCAACGGCAAAAATAGAGAAGTCAGTCCTGTAGTTTGGAAGGCATGATGTAGTGGGAGGGATGTGGATGTTAGTGACCGTGAGGGGTTTGCCCAGGAGTCAATGCCCTGATATTCCAAGGTGACATCGCCGGGGAACAAACGAGTGGTGTCGACATCCTCGTAGGAGACGGAGTGGAGGACCAATAGTGCCAGACCTCCCCCGCATCCTCTGTCGGGGCAATCCGCCCTACTAGATTTTTATTATTTAGGAGACTAAGCTTACTAGCCAAGGCTCTCTGCTACCGGGACAACAGAAGCGATCAACACTGCCCCTTTGTTGCAGAAATTCTAAATGCCAATAGAGAAGCCGTTAACTATTCACCCTCTTCCTTTACTGTAAACCACAGAAATATAATACAATGAATTTCAGGTATTCTTTGTTTTGCTAAGTTATCACGGCGATACGTAGTTGTGTAGATGCTTAAGTCACTGCTGTTTCTGATCAGTTTTTTATGAAATGTATGACATTTATAACGACAAGTGTATAAAGAGGCTGCAACTTAGAGGCTTCTCCATAGGTAAACCCAATGGATTTACTCATGAGGAAGTTAGGAAAACACTTGCTTCTGCGCAGAAAGTACTAAGTATTATCTGATAGTGATAGATTACAACTTCCTAGTAATAACGGACATTGCGGTAATATGAAGACTTATGGCGTACATTCGTTTAGAGGACTATAGAGTAGACCACTCTTTATATATCGGTTACTGGATTTGGTTGGTGCAAAGTTATTGCTTCTGGACTTGCTGTCAACTAAACGATAGCTCAAAGCTCACCATTTGCCCCTGGAGACTGAGGGTAGAACTTCACTCAGCTAAAAAATGGCAGTAAGGTTAACG
>LQNS02278142.1:2701212-2744219 GCA_001587735.2 Parhyale hawaiensis | reverse complement strand
AATTATCTCCACAGTGCACGTAACCGCTGACCGCTGGTCTATCTGGTATTCTTCTTAAATGTGAATCCAGCAAATTTTTTAACTCTACAGTTTTGATATCAGTGGCGTTTCGAATATGCCGATCGAGGCATATTGTTAAACAATCTTGCTCCCCGTACAGCGAAGCTATTAGAATATTTTGTGGCCTCGGCTATTCCACCATCTCTGCTTGAGATGCGAATATCACAAGTCCTTCCAGTTCTTTCCGAGTGTCTGGCGACAATCCGCTCATTCACATTCACAGTGATACGTTCCAGAATTTTCCAAACATATGTCATTGTAACTCGTTCGAATCTGCGCTGTGTTGAATACAAGTGGAGACAGCTGAGTCGTTTGTGGTAATCGTACTCCTGCATGCCTCGAATTTTGGCCGTGAACGATCGTTGGACACCTGCAAGTTGTTTAAGCGTTTTTCTTGTACTGGGCATCCAAAGTGTGAAACAGTGTGTCATGTTTAACCAACATAACCGGTGCTCCTATTATCCAAACATCAAAAATGTTAAATGGCGTTTCTTTCCCCTGGTTGATAACGTTTCATGTGCAGGTTTTGCAACATTTATCTGCTGAACTGCGACCTCAGCGACGCGGACACATACTCGGTGTTGCAGCGCCTGCACCAGCGAGGCATTAGGACAAAATGCCGTTTTCGCGAAAGCGGCACATTCTTCCGCAGGTCAGTACATACATACCTACATAGTTGTTCCCAGGTTGGAATTTAGTTATGTTTCTCTTTCCAGATCTGTTTCTTTTGATGCTCTTATTTTCACAGGGGAGATGCATGCTTATAGGGAAATCCTGTACATCGTTTCCGTTAGCGAAAGTTTCAGAATTATTGACGGGGGCAAATGAAACAGTTGTTTAGTGTCAGAAGAGTGCTATATAGAGTGCACCAGCAGCCGAGCAACTTGTATGTTTGAGTTTACATAACATGGAAAGCGTTATAATACTGTTGTTGATATTAGGTGAACCATAGAGAGTATTTCATGTTGAAAATTTAAAATAGGTTACGATCCCAGTGATTCCCATGCAGATATGCACTTGTCTGTAGAGTAGCTATACGATCGCTTGCGACCGTTATATCAAGCAATCAAGCAAACTACAGTAGAAGGCCTCGTGGTATAAGACTATCACCAGCGCACAGTGCTGAGTCAAAATTTACAAATTCAACACCGTCATATTTGATGGACAAGTAACCGAAAATTTACTGCACTTTTCACATCTATGTAAACCCACCTGACTGCCTGAAACAGATTTTGATGATGGCCCAAATCAATCTACCTCTTTTTTTTTGTGGGCAAACAAACAAACAAGCAAACAAACAAACAAACAAACAAACAAACGTAAACAAAATCAGTATCACCTCTCTTCGTTTCGCTCACAGTGATAGCTATAATTACTTCGAAATGTTATCATCTGTGTCATTGATATCAGCTTTCAAACTTTTAGTAATATAGTGAGCATTGCAAAACGTAGACAAATCTATTGTTTCAGCTTCTGAAAGTGTCTTAATTTCAAGAAGACAAGTACTACAGTATGCTTGATTTTTCTACGCTTATGAAACTTTATGAAACTTTCGATTGGGCAGCGAAATAAGCCTTCGTAGCTTGACTAGTCTGGAGCTTCAGAGAGAATCTTTGGATTTGTCACTTGGAAACGTTTCAAGTGTTAGAGGCAACGCGGTTACGTTGAGCCTGGTCAAGACAGCATTTTATGGACCAAGTTTGAGTTTCTGGAAGTCTCAAGAGTAACCGATCGAGGGTTTATGCCTGCAACTCAATGCAGCAGATATAATAAGCCAGCGCACCTGCTTGAACTTCCGAGCAAGTCAAGCCTCAAAGGCTTAACTTCTGCCCCCAGTCGAACAGGCCTCTTCTTTAGCCAACACCATTGGAATTCGTGAAATTTTGCTGTTGGCTACACTGCCGATTAAGTTTGATGGCACCGTTTGGACGTTCACCCAATATGGCGGTGAGTGTTGCTGCAATGCACTGCAGCTACGGCGTGGCGCTGTGTGCAGTCGACGTTTCTGGAGTTTCCTAGTTTCAGGGATTTCCTTCGCATAAGTTTTCTCCATTTTAGGAGTCTCTATCTGGGGTGCTTTGCTGTAATGGAACTACTTTTCCCTCTCCAACCATCAAACCCTGATTATTCAACGGGACATTTCTCTCAACTTACAGTCTATCGCTCTCCTCAGATAGTATCTACTCCCCTAGTTCAAATGCCTTGCTGTGTTCGTTAAAATAGCGATCTGCTTCACTCCGAAGTTGAAGAGAAATCCAAAAGCCTTACACAGACGCAAGCTCATCCATCTCGCTTGTCGGCTTACATTGCTTCAAATCTTTTGGCAGATTCGCTGTAACCAAAGGACACACACACAATGTACACTGAGCTCTGTGTACAGGAATAAATGACTGTAGTAACTCCACTTTCATGCAATAGAATTATACACTGCCTCAAACGGTTCCCATTTTTTGCATACCGAGGAGTATCTGCATGGATACGTTGTTTGGTGTGATAGGAGAAACAGATGATCAACTTTTGGTGAAGATCCATCTATCCGTTTGTTTGTTTGTCTGCCACATCTTTCTCTATGCCATCACTCAAAAAGTGATGGACGACTTTTTATAAAATGTACATGAGTTGTTAGGTATATCACGAATTATATTTAATGATCAAATTTCTTTGCTGATATGTTTGTGTGTTTGTCGCTGTGTTTGATTTTATGTTTGTTAGCGCAATAACTCAAAAAGTTTTCAATGGATCTCTATGAAACTTTCAAGAATTGTTAGTAATGTTTAATGACATAAATGATTAAATTTTGATGCAGATCTGACGGTTCCTTTGTATGTTTGACTTTTTTTGTCATAATGTTTGTTAGTAGCATAACTCAAGAAGTTTCGAATGGATCTTTATGAAATTTATAGAAGTTGTTAGTAATGTTAAAAGACATAAATAATTAAATTTTGGTGCAGATCAGTTGGTTCGTTTGTATGTATGTTTCTGACTTATGTTTATCATAATGTTTGTTTGCAGCCTAAGTCAAAAAGTTATGAACGGATCTAAAAAAAAAAAAATTGCAGAAACTGTTTATACTATCCAAAGGCACAAATGATTAGATTTTTGGATTTGACACAAAGAAAATCATCGTTTCAGAGCCAATGTGAAGTTTTCGTTATCGTTGCCTTACTTGGCGGAGGTATGCGCCCTCAGAGTGTTCTAGTTTTAAGCTGAATTCATATTGGCGTAGGGTGCAGAAATGTGTGATGTTTCGGAGTCTTATTTCAGTGTTTTATTTTTCTTCAGTAAGTAAAGGAAAGATGAATGCGTAAGACGCTAAAGAAACTTCACATCTGTCTCATTCGAACCTACTTTGGCTCCAAAGCTATTAATCAAGAAATGTAGACCGAAGTACTTTATTGCAGCTAAATGTTATTTCATGGCAAGCTCTATAAGCTCCTCCACTCCTCTTGTTGGTAAACCACGAGACTGAAATTGGCTCTCGTCACTGAAATTCTTACTGATTGCTAGTCACAATATTGCATTGAAGTTATGTTTCTAATGTGTTCTCCTGTAATACGCCCAAGCTTAACTTAATATAAAATTGAGGAAAAGATCGGCAGATTGAATGATCACACGGTACTCTCATTTCAGGGATGGCAAGACAGTTGAACTGTTTCTCGCTGACCATCTGCCTCCTCTGCACGCCATTAAGAATCTAGTGTAAGTTGATCACGGCCTCCTTGTAATTGCATGCCCTCTCATTATGCATTATCTGTAAGTGTACATCTCACTACTTTTCAATACCCTAAGCATTATTGCTCAACGTTTGCAAATTATCGAAATTATGCTAATAATAATCTGCACATTGTTACCAAGTAACTGCAAATGAAGCGCCGTGCTTATAATAAGACGATTATCGCTCAACAGTGAAGCATCGCGTGCCAAGATACTCGCCTCCGCTAAAGATGTCACCGATCTAGCCGCCTCCGTCCGGCCTCATCAAAAGCCTTACGTCACGCTGCAGGCCCCGCTGGACTTGAGCGCTTTCAAGGAAAAATGCAAGCTGCTCAGTGAGTATTATTCAATTTTCTGCTGCTTAGTCAAGTGGACAGGCTCGCTTACGTAGTTTTTGATGTCAACTTGCTGTAATATCGCTTTCGTGTATTATGAAGCTGCTGCTTTTTTGTTGGATTTCACTTTGTACGTGACGTGATGATGACTGCAGTTTTTACGTTTCTGCGTGTGTGTGTGTGCGAGAACAGTGTATTCGTGAGAGAGGCTGCAGCGTGCCGTGAAGGGAACTGCGTGTGTTACAGTTTCGGTTGCATACGACGTAGTTTTGGCTGTTGTGTGAGGTAAAATTCGGTGCTAGGCCTATACCGGTGTTTAGGTAAAAGTAACGTCAGCTTGTCTGTACATCCCAAATGGGAAATCCGAAAGTATTGGTTCGAGCTGCAGACAGGCATGCTGGCCGCAGAGTAGTGCACAGAATGTCAGAGCTATGACGACAGAGTTGGAAGTCTCATGCGGCAACTGCAACCTCCCCAGACAACTCCACTTCGAGCTGGTGCCACTCTACAGCAATACCTTTGGATGTCGGAAATGTTGACTAAGCAAGTCAAGGACCGTAAAAATTTGTCTGTAACGAGGCTCCAACCTTCGTACTAGTGTGCGTGAGACTGACGTTATTACGGTCTGTCACGGCGGAAGTTGTACGTGAAGAAACCAGTGGTTTTGTGCAAGGGAACAGCTACTAGTATAAGAGGAGGTTACATAACTGACAGGCGTCAGATGTACATTTCTTCAGTAGACAGAGACTAGGAGAGCACTGAAGTATGCGTCAACTTTATTTGAATGAACTTAGTATAGCTGTGTGTCATGAACCAACATTTTTTGTGAATTGCTCACGATCTCCTAACAATTCTGCTGTATCCTAAAGTCGTGGATTTTGAAATTCAAATGATATTCCGTTTCCAGCCCCTATTTGGGAATGAACAGAACACACAATGGCGAAGATAGGAATTGCGTCTCCTGAAATAAGAGGCCGCAAACCTACGGCCACAGAGGCCTAGCAAAAGCCCAGCCGGAGGACCCCAGCAATCAGAGCTACGGCCCTTCCTGACAGACTTTCAGCCTAAAAATCCAGCTGCCCCGCCCCCTCTCTCTCTGACTAGCGGTTGTCAATGTCTAGGCTTAACTTATATATGGAAATTCTACAAATCTACGACCTTTCCATATGTCGAATCTGTTGAAGCGGCTACTATTTACCTCTAGCTTATATTATCATCAGTCTACAGCTCCCATCGGTACCTTAAAAGTTGTACCTAATAAAGGCGTTTGGTAACAGTGTAACAAGCGTCGGGGGTCGTGCCATACACGTTCCGAGACAAGGTAGTTAAGGATGGAGAAAAGGAAAGAAAAAAGTGACGTGTGCCTGCATCTTGTCTGTAACTGTTAGCTTCAACATCTTACTTGGGCTAAAAATAAATCCAGTTTGCGTTAGCTGAAAGACACTTAGATTATTGCGCTTGCGCAGAAAGATGTCAGACGTCCGGCATATAACTCAGCGATCAAGTTGGATAACTATTTCTAATAGAAATTGACTATTCTGTGAAGACTTTAGAAAACGTCTTTATAAAGAAATGATTCACCTTTTAATAACCTTCTGTATTCCGGGTCCACTCCATGGCAGTGATAACGCAGGAAGAACCGGAGCCTAGGTCTTGCATCCTCTATGGTCATGTTGGTCTGTCTGTTGCTATTTATTCAATCATACATAACGAGCAGTAGGGCTAATACCAGTCTGCTAAACTGTCTTATACCCTAGCCTCACCCTTCAAGCAGCGATCGCTGACAGTAGCTCATGGCGGACAGGAGCATAAACCCCGGCTGCTCCTTGGGAGTGGGCGTGCTGGCCCGTCTACTGCCGGCTATCTAATCCAATCCAAAAAATATCATAAATGTTGATGCTGAATACTTTGTTGAACTTCTGTGTGCAGCTACTATAAAATATACTTTCCCACATTGCTACATTTTTCTAATAATGGAAAATAACTTTAGTTTGTTTAAAAACTCCTCAAAGGATTATAATATTAGCAAACAATAAATGGTAGGAATCTCTGACCTAGAGACTTAAGTTAACACGTGACATCGTCAGAAGTTAAAAATCCTTCCTCCTATTGGGTGCTTGCTTAGTTAGTTAATCGATCCGTTGGTTGGTAGGATGGCTGGCCTTTCTGTATCGATCTGAAGGATTTAGATTGGAGGTAATTCATGTAATGAATAACAAGATGAGCTGATTTGTTAAAAATTCCAGTCACTATTTAATGTAACAAATCCATTTTCTACGAATACGTTCTAAATGTGTATACATTTATATATATTTTTTAGATAGTTATAGACTTCTCTAGACTTATTTTTATTGGGCCAAGCTTTCGGCACTGGTTTAAGATAGTGCCTTCGTCAGGGCTTACCATTCAAGACGTCAAGCAGCGTTCTCATTATTCTAAACACTGACTTTTCTGAAGTTCGTTTCACTTAGAATTTGTGTCGTTAGGTACCAAAAGACTGTCGGAAATGAAAGGCTCAATCGCTGACGATGTTTTCGTTCCTGTTATACATAATACGTTTCGCTCACTTTTTAAATCTGACTTTCTTCGTGTCCATTGAAATCTTAGCTGATAAGAGGCCAAATCATTGTCAACTAGAACGCCTCGTGGCGCTAGACCATCACCCGCGGTAGAGGCTTTCACATCTCAGTCAACCCACCTGACTGCCTAAAAATTATTATAATTATAACTATACTCCTTCTGCCTTTTTTGGGTGGAAAGACAACAAAATTCATCACCGTCATTTTTGATGGCTAGCTAATTCCAGTTTTTTGGGGGGCATTGTTCACATCTACGTTAATCCACCAGACTCCCTGCAAAAAATTATGAACATTGCTCGAACTGTACTCCTTCTGCCTCTTTTTGAGTGGAGTTACAGATTCAAGGCCGGTATTTTTGATGGCCAGCTAACTGAATGTTTTTTCCATCTTTCATATTTCGGTCAACCAGCCTGACAGCCTTAAAATGTTATTATTATGACTCAACTCCTTTTGCTACTTTTTTGGGTGGACAGACAACAAAATTCATCGCTGTCATTTTTGAAGGCCAGCTAATCCTAGTTTTTCGGTATTTGTCACATCTAGGTCAACCCACCACACTCCTTGCAAAAAAATATGAACATTGCTCAACTTCTTTTACCTCTTTTTGGGTGGATAGACCAATATACATATACTTAAATCTTCAAAGCAAACATCACCTCTCTCACTTCGTTCGCAGGTGATAATTACTTCTGCAGCAAATTTTTTGTCGTATTAGGATTACTGCTGGTGTCCAGGATACGCTACAAGGCCTTTTCCAGTAAATTCTTTTGGGTGAACTAGGTACCAAAATATTTTAGTGGTGTTTTATGACTTTCAAGCGTGTAAAAAAGAAATTGCTAGGTAAGCTCACAGTCGGGAACTTTACTTCTCGAATTCTTGATGATACAATATTCGTTGATTTAATCAAAGATCAAGTCAACAGGCATGGCGTATATTTTGTTGTAAAATCTCTACGACTGTCAAGAACAGTAAAAATTCAACTTAAAATCTTTGCCTCTTTTCAAGGCTGTATACTCCACTCTTTAAGAATAATATACGCAGTAAGTCATGCGGAGTTGCTATGATGGGGGACAATTATTTTGTAATGGTCCAGTGGTTGATGCAGCGATTTCAGCTAAGGCAGCTAGCATCGACATACCGGAGCCGGTAGAGTCACATTCAGCCTGTCAGTGAAGGTTTGTGATTATCACCGCTAGTGAGCTTCTGACAAGCAGCACTCGATGCGCCCGTGCAATAAAAATACCATAGGCCTATACCGTATATTAGCATTTGCGACAGTTTGTTCACGGCAGACTGCAAGCAAGAGAAAATAGTCGCATTGTTTGACTACGAGTACTAGAAGTGCATGATGATCACAGTATACTATGTATACTTTTTTAAGTCCATCAACATCAGCTAACTGTATGCCTATAATACACACCATTTTCACAGTTGTGGAAGTTCGGGGACCTTTCAAAGACGCAAAAGACCAATCCACGCCTCTCCCTTCATCTCCTCCTTCGAATCTGGTGCTGAGGTTCATCTCCCCTGGCGCTGCAGAGGACGTCGTGGACACCATCACCTGCCTGGCGCCTAGCGACAACACGTGGGTCTTGCTGTATCGTCATTCTTGACTATGTCCACACTACGCTAGCTAACGTTATAAATTTTAATGATCGAATTTATCGTTGTGTTGTTTTTATTTAGCTGTATATTCAGTGAGAAACTTTTGGTAATTTTATAAATTTTATATATTTATGTTGGAGCGAGTAAGCCACAGTAACTAATTTTAGATATAATCTATCAGTACGAGACGCATGCAAGGTGAATGCGCACTGCACTTCTATAGCAATAGAGTACCTAGGGAGGAGCACCAGCTGCTAGGACAAAATTTAATTAGGGGTAACGTTCGGCAGGTGCGTGCAGAGGTCTCGAGATGCCTGGGGCAACTCCTTGACTTGATACCTACTCCGAAATTCAATAAATAAAGCAAACTTTTTGGGAATGATGTATATATAAACAACAATTAAAAATTCAGTATTTGTTCCAGGTATTCAGATGTTACCCACTGTATGTTTCTACCCGCACGAGTTATTAGAGCAATGCTCTCAATGGCTGCATTCTGTAACGTCATATCTTTTGACCAACAGAAAAAGTGAGAGCGAGCTATCTTCACAGAACAGCCCGCATGTAATAGCTGATAACTGCTATACCTGGCATTCTCTTGGAATAAGAGTTGAATAAAGGCTCACAAATTTCGGAACTTCCAAGTGTAATCTAACTCACTAAAATAATAAAATCAAATGCGTAAAGGTATTACGAAGACCAGAGGACCTAAATGGTTGGTATTACCTAAGTTAAATACTTATTTTCGTATTTGAAGGGCATTGGTTACTGTATGACGTTCAGCGTATTTTATTTCATGTTCTTAATATAACAGAGAAATAAAGTTAAAATTTTTTCCCAGAATACTTTACTCCAGTCAACTGGCTGGTGCTTATATTTTCTCCATTTCGTCATGGACACGTCATGAACTGGGACGCGCAATGGAAGATGTTTAACGGTATTGCATAGTTGCAACACTTGTACGCAGCTCTTTGTTTTTCCCTAAGTTATTTCACTATTGCTCTAAAACCAGTATATCTATTGAATTTTATGAAGAAATAGTATTGCACAGCCGATGCGAACGCAACAGCGACTACCCGAAGCAGGTAAAGCAACCGTCTGAACTGTGCAATGGCTTCGGAAACGTTAGCAACTCAAAATTTTCAAAGGAATGACGGCGGCATATGGTAGGCGATGCATCAGAGGCACTTCGCTGCTGCTCGGTCGACATGGGCGCTTTAAGGCTGTCATCGACGACCTCGTTCCAATGACGATTAAACCCGAGCAGGGCGCTGTTCACTGCCGTGACAGGTCTTTTCGCCACTAGTCATTTCGCCGTCGGTCAATTCGCAGTCTGTCAATTCGCCGTTGGTCATTTCGCCGTTAGGGCATTTCGCCATGGGGGCATTTTGCCGTGAGGACATTTTGCCGTGAGGATATGTTACCGTGATGGCATTTCACCGCTAGGGTATTAAAGAAGTAGTTAATTAGTGGTTGATCATTAAGATTTAAACTTTATTCAAACAAGCTGATATTCTTTTGTCTCTTAATTCTGTATGATTGTCTTGCCGCCGCCATATGTTGTGTGTCGTAGGTTGTAGATATTGCGTTTTAAGCAGTTGTTACGTATTAACTGGAAATTGTTCGGTGCTCGCAATATAATATGTTAATCAAGTCTTCACTGTATAAAACACCATTTGAATTAGTGTGTAAATGGGCTGCTGTCTACACCTATCGCTAGCTAGAGTTGAGCCAGCCATTGCTAATGCCATTCATTCCAGCTTCAGTAGAATCAGTATTTGCAGCAATTGCGTTGAAATAGCAGAGACGGCAGTAGCGGTCGTGACGGTGTTGATGCTATAATTTTTTCGTAAATTTGTGAATGTAGCCATCTACTGTTCTTCATATCAGATCTTAATTCCTCCTTGAGTTGCTGGATAGCATTTTCACAATTTCTTTTCATTGCTGCATTCTCAGAACTTCTATATGTATCTTCTATATATAGCGACGTACATAGTTTCGACTGAACAATTTTTTTTGCTTATAGCTTAAGGCAATATTAGTAGCCTATCTATTAATATTAAACACATTCCTAAGAAAAAGTTAAACGAAAAAAATATTTTAGTTAAAAAATTGAACTAGCCAAACCAAACACTAATGTAACCTTAGGAGGGTTAGGTTGGGTCAAATTATTAATTTTATTCATTTTTAGTCACTGGGTCGTATCGTAGTACATGACTATTTAAAACGTGCAGTTTTCATGTGAATTATATTATTTGACTAAGATCGGTGATGTTATGCATCATTACATATGAAGGTACTGTATTTTTCATATTATTCCATCTCTTCTTTTTATTACCCTTTTTTTCCCTTGGGAAGTTCTGCTGCTATATGGCTCAAAAGCTAGAGCAGAAACTTTTCCTAATAATAATATTAATAATAACTTATTAGGTTACGCGTGGTTGGGTGTAACTTATGTATTACCATGCTCTCAGGACGAAATGACCTAACGGCGAAAAAACCAACGGCGATTTGACCGACGGCGAAAAGACCTAGAACCGTTCGCTTTGCTTACCTGACCGTGTCCCACAGATGTTCAGCGCCTTGACCAAAATAACAGTACGTACTAACAACTAACAAAGAAGTACTATGATATTGAGACGGTAATACGCTGAGACGAGGAATTCAATTCATCTGCGCACGGCAGGTCACTAAAAATTTTGGTGGCCCTCGACTACAAGTAACAAAATAACTGAATGAAGATGAAGGTAACCTAATCTATGGTGTCGCCAGGTACGGCGAGCTGCGGCTGCACGACTGTCGCCTGACGGAGGCAGAGAGGCGGATGGTGCTGAGCACCCTGCACGAGCGTGGCGTGAGGACCCGAGGTGCAGAAGGCCAGACACGCTGGGAGGAGCGAGGGTGAGTGCCCGGACTGTTGTTGAAGTAGGGGCGTAGGTTTTACATGCTACTGCAGGAACATTCGCTACAATACACTTTTCATTGCAAAATTCTACCCAATGATAGCCTACTTCATGCTTAGGGACTGTATCAATTGCAACCGTAGAAAAAGAATTAATAGAAATGGAACTTTATATGGCGTGTGATCAGTAGTTGTAAAAGGTTATGACGGGGTGTGCTTTCCAGGTGCTATGCTTATTAGCCACCTGCAAGTGATGTGAAGTGCCGAAGGTAACTATGTGGGATGCAGTAATAGAGTGAGTTATAGGCTAACATTTGATAGCTGTTTCATGAGTGAAACAGATGCAGTAAATCATGACATGTGTGCATCTAGAGCTCACGGCTGTTCATCCTTAAGTTAGAGAATTAAATGTAGGAGCATATGCAGCACCAGTCTAAGTTGCAAGTAAAATTAGTCGAAAGTAATAGAATAAAAGTCTGTCAATAAACTAAGACTAATTTTAAAAATAAATATCGGGGTCGTCAGATTTCACTTGAATTTTACGTTTCGGGATGCATCTCCCATCATCAAAAATGTAAGTTACAAAATTTAAAATTGTTAAGGGAGTAATTTATTTCAACTATGTTTGGGGGCAGAGATATTGCCAGGGAAGAGATAAAAGAAGAATAACCGGAGTACTCTTGGAAGGTCCAACCCAATGTCAACGCTTGTACGGTTGGAAGATATGGTACAGCAGTTGCGGTGCAGTCATTGTGCAGGGGGAACAGAGCATGTACAGTCGGAGGAAAAACGTTACGTGCAGATCGTAATGAGAGGTAAAGCTATAGTCATTATATTATGGCTGGGTTTTGTTTTATGGATGTATAGCGATTCTAGAGTTGTGAGTTGTATTGGGTTGGAAAAGTCGACAATGGGGAAGTCTTTCCTGTTAAAACGATGGTTGTTTTGCTTTGCACGAAGACCCTCAACTGCCATCCAACGCATATTTATCTAGTTTTGACATTAGCTACTTCCCTATTTACCATAGTCGTCGTCCATCCCTAACGATGAAGACCATCTAGTCATCCAGGTATCAGGGTCTAGGTTGACCTCCGTGGGTGCGAAGGGGGCTTTTTAGGCCGATTGGAGCGCGGAATGTTCGCGGGCAGGGTGTGATGGCTGCGCTTCGAGGCCCGTTGGCTCTATCCTTTCTTGCCTGAGGGCGCCGCTCAGCCTCCGCTACTCTGTTTGCCTCACAGGACTCCGCTCCTCTGTAAATGGCAGTCCACCACGCCACTCTGTCCCCCCAGCCTGCTCTCAGGTGTTGAGGCTGATGCCGAAGGCTCTTTTCAGCGCGATTTTCAGCGAGTCCTTAAAGCATTTTCCTGTCCTCCCACGGAGTGCTTTCCATGTCGCATGCACCGCAGAAAAGTCTTTTCGGCAACCGGCTGTCTGGCATACGAACTAGATGCCTCGCCCAGCGTATCTGCGAGAGCATCAGCAATGTGTGGTTGCTTGATAGCTTCGCTCTTCTCAAGGCCTCCGCATCTGAAAGCTTTTCCTGCCATTTACTGTGAAGGAGCTTTCTGAAGCACATTGTGTGGAAATGATTCAACTGTCTCGCGTGGCTGCGGTATAATGTCCATATCTCACTCCCATAGAGGAGGGTGGTGAGGACTATTGTATGTTATACCTTTATGCTAGTTGCTATTTTCAGGCCACTTCTCTCTTACACGTCCTTGCGCAGTCTGCCAAATGCGGCAGTGGCCTTCGCAAGTATGGCTTTCACACTTACCTACCAAGGTAGGTAAATTTCTCCACAACATTTAGCAGTTGTCCATTGATTGTGATAGCTGGCGGTGTAGCGGTTCGGTGTAGACCACCCCAGGGTCCGGTTGGTGGACAACTTTTGTCTTGTTTGTGCTTATGGCGAGGCCAAAATTTATGCTAGCCTCAGCAAATTTGTCCCCCGTACGCTGTATGTCTGTTTCTGACGTTGCATTCAGAGCACAATCATTCGCGACAAGAAGTTCGTGAACAATTCCCTTTCATATTTTTGTTTTTGTCTGGAGCCGCCTAAGATTGAGGACAGAGTCGTCAGTGCGGTAGTTGATGTCAATGCCCATCTCAGACTCCCTGAAAGCGTCTGTCAGTAACGCGGAGAACATGAGACTGAAGAGGGTGGGAGCAAGGAGTCATCCCTGCTTCACCTGGACAATTGACGCGTCTTTGAAATCCTGTGGAACTGTGTCATGTTGCCAAATCAGCTCAAATAATTGATGGATTTTCTCTGCTAGTGCTGGACCGCCCTTCTGATAGACTTCTGTAGGGTTAGAATCAAGGCCTCTAGAACACACTTTCTGTCTAGGGGGCCTTGATAGAATCCGCTCCAGGAGCCCTGCCACTGCTTAGCTTTTAAATCGCCCTCTGGGTTTCCTCAACTGTCGGTATGAGGTCCAATGAGTTATTGATTGTAATTTGTGGTAGCCGGTTGATGACTTCGTCACCCACAATAGCGGGATGGTTTAGGACCACCTCAAAGTGTTCTGCCCATGTGTCTAAAATTTTATCTCGGTCAGTAATCAGGGCCGACCCATCTTCACTGAAAAGGGGTGACGATCTATAAGCGGTAGGACCGTGGACTTCTCGCAAGCTAGAGTAAAAATTTTTCGTGTCGTTGCTGTCTGCAAATCTCTGAATCTCGTTTGCTTTGCCGCTCAGCCATGAGTCACGCAAACGGTGCAGCTCCGCCTGGAGACAATCCTTGGCCCTCTTAAACGCATTTCGCTTCGACATGTTGTTTGGGTCAGAAAGATGAGCTTCAGTGACGAGGCGTTTGGCTTCCAAGAGCTGGTGTGTCTCTACACTACTATCGTCAAACCATTCTTTGTGTTTTCTGGAAGTGGGTCCAAGACACTCAATGGCAGTTGCATAAACCGTCTCGCGAAGTAGAGTCTATGCTGACTCCACATCACGGTTCATTAGTCTGAGCTCGTTTAGCCGCTCTCCTAGGATATCGACAAATTATTGCCTCTCGCCCACGAGTTCTAGCTTTTTGACGTTCAGGCGTCTGGGTTCAGTGATACCCTGAGGTCGTCTTGTGGCCTGGATGCGGAGGTTAAGCTTAGATATGACAAGACGGTGGTCCGTCCTACACTCCGCACCACACATAGCTTTGATGACCGAACGTCCTGCCGGTCCCTATTCTTCGAATAACATAGTCTATTAATTTGATGCCAGTACCTTGAGCGAGGATGCATCCATGTGGTTTTGTTTCGAGTGGGGACGAAGAAAACGGTCTAGTGATGAGCAGCTCGTGCTCAGAGCACGTTTGGAGAAGACGTAGGATGTTACTGTTGCTCCTGCCAACCCCATGTTGCCCAATGACTACCTCCCAAGTGGTGCTATCACTGCCAACTCTCGCGTTAATTAAAGTCACCAAGTATGATGAGTTTGTTACCGCAAGGAGGCGCCAAAATGACCTCACTGAGGTCTGGTAAAATGTAAATTTTACGGCAACAACATCCAGTACTTCCCAGCAGTGGTGGCCTCGTATCGACACTCTCTTCACCTACGTGTTTACTATTTTTACTGAGGAGTGCAAGTATCGCACTGTGCTTTCGATGGCCAACTTCTAGTTACGTTTGTGGTTCCCTTAAACAATTATTTTAGGGCGGAGTGCAAGTACTGCTTTTAGCATTCGATAGCCAGCTTCCCTAGTTAGGTTCGTGCTTTCTCTTAAATATTGTATTTTACTGCAGAGTGCTGGTTCTGCTGCTCTTGACGATGACTTTCTTATGTGAGTCAGGTTCGAGTCTTTCTTTCGAAATTGCCTTGCTATGTCTAAGGAAATCATGGTGGTTGAGGAGTGTGGGTGCAGCTGCATCTCGTCCGGTTGCCTTCATACGTTTCATTTTACGCCCCTTTCATTCCTTATTTAGCTCTTCCTCGAGAACATACTTATCTACTCATGTGATAGTAGCTGCATCCGATTCATCTCCAGACGTCTTGACCTAGTCTTCCCCCTGGATCCAGATGGACGTGGAAGAGAGTGTGAGGTTGATGGAGCGCAACACTTCATCACTTTGAACAATTTCACTGCGCAAGTCACTAGTCATCCCGTCTACACCTACTTCGCTCATGCCAAGCTCCTTTGCGGGGCTCGCATACGTGAAGTCCTTGCCGTTGTGACGCTGAGTACCAGTAGGGCCGGGCTATTAACAGCTGTCTAAACCTCATTTTAAAATCACAATGCGTGCCTCGTGGCACGGGGAAGGTGTTGGCCGGAGTGCCCGGAACAGTCCTGCTATGCCACCTAAGCTGCCCGTCGGCTGGTGGCGCTGGGTGTGGTTCCCATATTCATGGACGAAAATAAAATCAAAAGTAGCTACCAAAATAATTCGAAAGCCTCTCATTTGAACGTTGCCGCATGAATTGTGCGCACTTTGCTCGACAGAGATGACGCGGTAAGACCGCACAGACGCACAGCTCTCATTGCTACTGAACTCTAAGGTATAATGTAGACGTGGTGGCCCTAAGCGAGACAAAATTGGCAGGAGAGGGCGAACTCTGTGAGCGCGGCGAAGGTTATACATTCTTTTGGATCGGACGTGCGCCTGAGGTGAGACGTGAAGCTGGCGTTGGCATCGCTGTGAGGTCAGTCCTCATCGACAGACTGGATGCTCCTCCAAAAGGAATGGGTGATCGCCTAATGACAATGCGGCTCCCCATCTGTGGAGGACGGAGTCGGTAACCATCGTCAGTTCGTACGCCCCCACCATGGCAAACCCCGATGAGGAGAAAGACAAATTATATGAAGTTTACAATTACCCATTGACGAAACAATGGATATTATATGTTGTAAAACTTTTGCTTACACACACTCAATCCACAACATGGACCAATCCACTTCAAGAAATTTTCTTAACCTGGTCATCAAATATTCATATTTAATTTTCAATAATAGGCTATACAAACAAATTGAAGGGGTTTCCTTTGGCTCCCCGCTCGGTCCCTCTCTAGGCGACATTTTTGCATGCTATTACAAAGCAATATAGCTGAACGATTGCCGAAGTAGTTTCAAACCCAACCACTGTAAGGGTTATGTAGACGACACCTTCCTTATCTGCTAAGATTCAGTTGATTCAGTCTTATTTCCACAATATTTACAAAGTAAACATCCAAACATAGAGTTCACTGCTGAAATCAGCATGTTCAGACACCCTGGCCACAAATCAGGACGCAATACTGGCCACTGGAGTCTACAAGAAAGAAAACTTTTCAGGCCCTGGAACTAACTTTTTGTCATTGCTACAATCAATTTAAAATAAATGCTATCAAAACTCTACTGTTTAGGTATATCATATATCCTCTTCTTTTCTAGCGTTTTTAAATGAAATAGTTTTTCTTCGAACATTTTTCAAGAATAACGGTTATCCTGCAAACTATTTTTGGACAAACTGTTCGATCCCGGTACTACTAAATTTAGTGTTCATAAATTAAACTCTTTACAGCAAAACACCGACGATACAGTCAACTCCCTGAAAATTTTCCTCTCTCGAAGCCTATCTGCATATGAACTTCAGGTTCTCTTACAAAAGTACATTTATCATAGTATCCTATCTTAAATTCAAAGACAAACCTCCTACAAGTCTTCCGTCCAGTGTTATTCATAAATTTCAGTGCAGGAACTGCGTTGATTCGTATGTAGGCAGCACTGAGTAGTATTACAAAGCCTGCGTGTACCAACATTTAGGTTTATCCAGCAGAACAGATTTGCCACATGCAGAACCTACACATTCATCCCCCCGCCTTCATGCAGAACAAAACACCCATCTCTTAGCAGGAAAGACTTCTCCATTATTAACTTTTCCAACTCAATAGACTTCACAATTATTCTAGAATCGCTATCCATCCTTAAAACAAAAGCCAACCTTAATATAATGACTACTGCTGTACCTCTCACTACGCTCCACAACCGACGTTTTTCCTCCGACTGTACATGCTCTGTTTCATTTTAGGTTTTTAAATTTTATTGTTATCATACATAGGATAAAAGAGCATCATACAAGAATGTCTGTTGAAAATTGTGCTACTTCTTTAGTTTCTAACTGGTTAACACTGACTACCTACTTGGCTAAATACCCAAGTCAATAGTAAATTTTGTCCCATGAGGTAGCATTGAGGATGTTAATTACAAGAATGAGCACCTCAGGATACAGCGCCCTGATGTGTCGGGCACTGCATCCCTCTGAGAAAATACATTTTTTTTCCTTCTGCACACTGGCTATTCGGTGGATTGTTTTTGAAATTTTTTCAATTTAAATTAAGATGATGGATATCTGATGGATATAGTTCTGTTTTAGTATCAAATTTTGGATTTTTTTCTGGAATTGATCTTATTTTCTTATTAATCTATCTCTAGAAGGATTGCCTGCTACTTGCTGGTGAAGCTTGTTAATGATGCTGCTCTGCAAGTAGCTGGTAATCTTTCTAGAGATGGATTAATGAAAAATAAAATCAGTTCTAGAAAAAAGTTCCAAAATTTGATACTAAAACAGATTTAAATCCATCAGCTTAATTCAATTTGACCATGGAAGGGAGAATGGGGTCGGTTAGGGTGAGACTCGAAATGCAACCACATTCACTCTGTGAGTCCTGAGTTATCACCTCTGCCAAGGAGGTTATGTTTTTGTCGTGTTAGTCTTTCTTTTTGTCTGTCTGTGCTTTTGTTTGCCCGCCTCTTTGTCTGTCACCAAGATTACTCCAAAAGTATTGAACGGATCCTTAGGAAATTTACAGGGATTGTTAGGGATGTAAACAGTAACAGATGATTAACTCTTGGTGCAAATCCGTTCGTCTCTCTGTTTGCTTTTCTATCTCCGTATTTTTTCTTACGGCCATAACTCGAAAAGTAAAGAACAAATTTTCATGAAATTCATATGAGTTGTTAGGTATAATACGAAGAGTAAATGACCAAATTTTTGGAATGACCTGTTGGTTTGTTCGTTCGTTTGTCACTGTTTTTTTTTTCAATTTTATTCTTGTTAACACAACAACTCAAAAAATTATGAATGGATCTGTAGGAAATTTATAAGAGTTGTTAGTAATGTTAAAAGACATATATGATTAAATTTTGGTGATGATCGGTTGGTCTGTTTGTGTGTTTGACTTATGTTTGTCATAATATTTGTTAGCAGCAGAACTCAAAAAGTTATGTACGGATCTTTACCAAAATCATAGAAACTGCTAAGGCTTTCGAAAGGCACAAATGATTGAATTTTGGTGTTGATACAAAGGAAATTATGGTTCAGGACCAATTTGAATTTTCCGTTACCGTTGCCGTGGTTGACGGAGGTACGCGCTCTCAGAGTGCTCTCTAGTTTCCTATTTTATTATTAAGAGATCTCAAGGGGGCTATTCTGCCCTAACCTTGTTGGACAAAACATCCATATGAAAAACAAACTAAGATTAGCTGGCCATCAAAAATAACTTCGTTGAAATTGCCCCCGTGGTCTTACGCCACGAGGCGTTCTAGTTTATTATGCATTTATTCGCCTATTTGCGCGAAAAATAGAAAATAGATTAGCCGAGAGTTTCATATTTACATATAAATCATCGAAACGCAATCATTACTATCTAATAAAGACACCTCTGAATTATGTCAGAAATTTGTCGTATAATAATATAGGGCAATTATGTAGCATGTTTACAGGTTTTGAGGCAGCAGAAGATATTGTTCTAATTGCCTCATATTTTCACAGTAGTTGTTATGCATTTATATAAAGTATTTCTAAGGTAGACGTAAGCATTTAAATTCATTGCTAATTTTTGGCGATCTTAAAAATGTGAATTTTTTTGCAAATGCCCAAAACCTGTTTTTTTACGCCCATCAGGCAGCGGAAGATATTTTTTTTATTGCGGACACATGAAAATAATAAAAATTCAAATTATTTACTGCACTTTTATAGGTAGACACAAAAAATTTAAATACTAGAGCACTCTGAGAGCGCATACCTCCGCCAAGCGCGGCAACGATATAAAAAAATTCAAATTGGCGCGGAAACCATAATTTTCTTTGTATAAACTCCAAAATCTAATTGTTTGTGCCTTTTGATAGTAAAAACAGCTTGTGCAATTATTTGAAGATATGTTGATAACTTTTTGAGTTATACTGCTAACAAACGTTAAGACAAACATGAGTGAAGCATACAAACGAACCAACCGATCTGCAACAAAATTTGACCATTTATGTCTTTTAACATAATTAATAACCCCTATAAATTTTATAAAGATCCACTGATTATTTTATGAGATATTGTGCCAGCAAGCATCAAGTTCAGAACAGTGACAAACGAACGAAAGAACTAACTGATCATTACCAAAATTTGGTCATCTACTCTTTGTTCTATACCTAATCATATTAATTTCGCAAAAATCCATCCATAACTTTTTGAGTTATGGCATTGAGAAATATGAGGCAAACAAACAAACAAACAAACGGATGGACATATCTTCACCAAATGTTAATCATCTGTTCCTCGTAACATACCTAACAATCCCTGTAAATTTCGTCTAAATCGGTTCATAACTTTTCGAGTTATCTTGGTGACAGACAGACAAACAAACAAATAAACAGACAGAGACACAAACAGACACGACAAAAAAAAAAAACATAAACTCCTTGGCGGAGGTAAAAATTTAAAAAGTGTACCTATATGGAGCGCTTTTTTGTAGAACTTGAGTCAAATTTTCAATTTTCATGTGCGTTCAGGCAGCAGAAGGTGAAGGCCAATTGAGCTCCAATTTAGCATAAAGTTTTTTTCTCATAGAGTAGCAAATTAGGTTGTTTTGATATCAAGAAAAAGTTCAAAAATGATCCACTTTTCTGGCTATGCCAAGACTGCTGTTCCATATCGTCTTATTGTACAAGCATTGATATTAGCACTTTCCTGACGTTCTCCGGTCATTCGCCTTTTCTGCTCCACCCTTTCAGCATCTCTGCCTCTAAATACTTCGGTTGAAATAAATTAGTACTACTTCCTTTAGATTATATTTTACACTTGTGAAGATGGAAGATGCGTCCTGAAACGTCAAATTTTTGTGACTTCTGTCGACTCCTGTATTTGTTTCATAAAAAGTTGAACTTTTACGTTCTTCTATGAAATGTAATGCGATTTTGAGCATTATTGTATTAAAGCTAAATTTGTCTGCACTGGTGGTTCCTATGTAGACAACAGGGTCCCACATACGCTCAAGCGGCCTGTCCGGCCGCCTGAGCGTGTAGCCAAGTGCAATGTGGAATGAACTTTATCAGTTGAAATTTAGTTGCTAGAAAAAGATACTGAATCATTTCATGATTTTACTGTGAGTGTTGTTTTGTACAGCCCACTTTCAGACTCTGTGATGCTCGCAGTGAAGTAAGTATATTGAGGAATCTCTTTTATTTTGAACCTCATCGCCTTGGTTACAACAGGCAATCAGGGACTACAGCTGGCCTGATTATGCACTGAGTAGGACTGCGCTAGGCGTTACTTCCGTTGTCCTTCGTCGCCGAATATGTAACAGCATTATTATCTTGTGTGCCTGAAAAAAATGTTACATTTTTAATTGGCGACTTTTTCAATACGCATCAAACAAACAATAAAATCCTATATAGGCTGGGAATGTATCTTATATACCGAAAGAAGCAGCCAATTAGAAATGTAACATTTTTTGAGACACCTGATGCTTCCATGTATTGCAGGGGGATCAAGCAATACATTCATCTCTCCGACCGCCCTCCACCCGCACTACTGTAGTTGCGCCTACGCTACGCTCACAGTCTGCCAAATGATCAAGTAACCAACATCAACTTTCTTCCAGAGTTTCTCCACAGAGACACGTTTATATTTTTGTTACATAGTTACGTATTTGTCTAGTTTTGTTTTATCTATCCCATTGGGACTTTGAATGCAGCAATTCATTCTGCAGGGAATAATATTCCCTCTAATTTTAGCGAGGCTACTGTAGGTGCATTATTTTACTGTATTTGGCTTCATCGAAATTGATTTTAAAGACTTGCGCTGAAGACTGTTAACATTTCTATTTCTTGAGAAGCCATTGGATCGTTTTATCTCTTTGTTCTTATCAGTAACGGAAGTTTTTCTACCAATAGTGTGCATATCAAAGTGTTGATGGTGAGCGCTCTATCAGAGCCCAGGAACTGGCAAATAAAAAGTTACTGATTGTCCCAAGAGAAAACATAGGAATAGCACTCGCTTTCTGCTCTTATAGCAGCAAAGGGCTTTCTATCTACTGCAAATGCATGTCTGCATAAGTCATTGCAACGTCACAGTATATAATTACTTCCAACAAGGGGGTCATTTTTTTTGCCGGCGTTTGTCTACCTCTGTGTTTGTTTGTCTGTCAGCGACGGAAGTCAAAAAGTTAACAACGAATTTTCATGGACTCTGCAGGGACTGTTCGGAATGTTACTCGAAACAAATTACCAAATTTTGGAGGTGATGAAGCACCATTTGTGTCTTTATCTCTCTATTTATCTTTCTGTTTGCCAGAACATAACTCACTAAGTTATGGACGGATCTGTATGAAATTAATACTTAATAGCAACTGTTAAGAATGTAACGGAAGACAGTTAATCAGATATTTGTGACAATCTAAAACAAATTTCTGTTCAGGGCCCATTTGAATTTTTCATTATAGCATTGCATGGCTTGGCTTAAGTCAGCGCTCAAGCAGTGCTTCTCGCAGTGGGTTGCGTCAGAGAGCGCAATTAATGACGAAATCCAAATTTACTGATGAATCACATATTAAAATGAACTGTTCTCGTATGTGTGAGGGTTATATTCGTAATGAAGCTCGCAAAAGGTGAATTTGTACGCAATAGATCTATCTACATTTTATAACGAGGGTGGTATTCCATGTTCTCTAGTTAACCCTTTAAATCTTATATCTGGCACGTACTAACTACCTCCACCAAAGAGGTTATGTTTACGTCGAGTTTGTCTGTCTAAGTGTCTGTCTAAAAGTTACGAGCGAATATTTACAAAATATACAGGAATTGTTAGGCATGCTAAGAGCATGAAGGTATGATAGGTGCTCTCCTTCCGTGGTTGAAAAAACAACAAATTATTAAATTTTGGCGACGATCTATTCAACCGTTTAATTGCCTGTTTGTCTTCTTCTTGTTGCTCAGTGCCACAACTTAAAAAGTTATCAAGAAATTTTAATGAAATTTACATCAGTTGTTAGGTACATCACGATCCGTGATAATGATGATTTGTTGATCCGTTGGTTTATTCATTTATCTCTTTGTTTGTTATAATATTTGTATAAAATATAGTTCAAAAAGTTACCAACTGATTTTTGTGAAAATTACGGGAATTGTTAGAAATATGAAAAGCAAAAAGACTAGATTTTGGTTGTGAACGGTACCTCTGTTCGATTAATATTATTATGTCAAATGTTTGAGAGCAACACAGCTAAAACAGTTACGAACGGATCTTATTGAAATTTCTGGGAATTGTTAGAAATGTTGAAGGATACAAACGACCGAATTTGGGTGCTGATAGAGGGATAATCATAGTTTCAGAACCAATATGAATTGTTCCTTAACGTTGCCTTGCTTGGTGGAGGTAGCTACATATGTACTCAAGTTCATAATGATACTGCACTACACCGTACCTACCTAAGATACAACAGTAATGGTGTACTTCAACAATCTGTATGAAAAACGCTGTAAACAAGAAGAAGCAGAAGAAGACAAAAATACTATGGCTTACGCGCAGAAATCACATTAACCCATGCATAGACCTAGCAAGTTACACAAGATCGAGTTTTTCTCGCGTACATAGAATCAGTAGCCACAATTCTCCATTCACATATAAGCGAATTCGCATATAACAAACTCGCATTTTACGATAATCAGACGAACTACAGATGTGAAGTGAATCGAGGACCTGAACTTTGATTGGTTGTCACATATACTATCACGATACGCCTCACTCTTTCACAGTATTCCGTACTTCTAGTTAAGATTGGTACGCGCTGACGTTATCGACATATGGATTCGATCTTTGTCCGTAGACGTAAATAGTGGATGCTACTTGTTCCCTCATACCCCTGATGATCTTGACGGACGTAAAACGAATTGGAGGGCAATATTTTGTACTCAAGTAGTGGTGATTTGGAACGAGTGAGACAGCGGGAGCGACTAGTCGCAAGTGCGTAGCTTACTGGAGTAATCATCTTGCTACACTCCATTAGCAGTCTAAAGTTATTTAGTATTGTGATAGTACAGGCAGACCTCTTAATTAATTGGCCACCTGCGTGAAGAAAGACGCTACCAGTAACCACTTTCTGTACCTGTGCCAGAAGATGTTGCGGGCAATACGAGCAGAAGCTGCAAGCGGGTAGTCTTGCTGTAGTTTTGCTGTAGTCTTGCTGTAACATTGGCTAGGACTTCAGGCTGGAAGTGAAACGAATAAATCCGGAAATGGACATACTGTATAGCCCAATGTGTTGATGGTGTGCCACAGGGGCAAGCGAAAGCCGCTTATTTTAGCTGTATCTCAAACTTAAACCATAGAAATGTCTCATATAAAGCCGTGATTGACGCTTTTTCCCTCATGTTTTCCCGATAACTAAAGCATTTTTATGTGTGAAGAGATAGCATGTATTTGTAAAGCTTTAGTAACTGGTGAGGAGGTTGTTGGTGTGGGCGCGATTCCCCCGAAGTGTACAGACATGCTTCACCTCGGCTGACTGCTTTATTGGCTGCACTGCTCAATGGGTATCTACTCTTGCAATAAATTTCGAAATCCATTAGAGAAGTTGTTACGACACCCATTGACGAGAACGAAGGTAAACATGTAACGTAATTGAACTGTAGACCCATTGCACATGCAACAGCAGCCTTGAAAATACAGGAGCTTTTACTCTTGGTAAAAATGATCATTACTTTGGGGACAGCTGTCATCCAATTTGATTTTGACGCAGTGCACGGAACAGAGATGGCAATTTTGCTTTGAAGCAGACGATAGGGCACCAAATTCCAAATGGCTTATGCGTGTGTGAACATATCTTGTCTTGATGAAAATAAAGCATTAGCCAGGGTGCATAGCTAAACCGAATGTAAAAAGTTTTCAGATAAAGATTCCTCATTACCCATTGTTGGCTTACTTAAATTTTGGTACAGTACCGAAGAGTGTTCTGTCTGGTTGGAGAATTAAATCATTCACAGAGGACTTCAGTACTACCAATGGAATCGGACAAAGCCGTTCACTTTCAATGTTTTCAATGATGAGGTATGCCACAACTTTTACAGCAGGGAGCTGGCTGCTTAATGAATGAGCGCTGCATTAATGCCATCAGCTTTGTTGATATGATGATCCTCGCATAACATAACAGCTCTCTCCAAAAGCTAGTCCCCATTTGATACTGATACTGCGTATACGTACAAAGCGACTGAGACAGTTTGTATGCTGCTTGTCCCTCACAGAAGCAAGCAGTGCAGTATTCAGCTTAGAATGTAAAGCGGTGTGTAGTTAACCCATTTTTACAGTTTTCAGTGCCTGGAGCCGGATGCTCAAACGCCTTGTAAAGTTACAGGCATCGTAACTGTGCAGCTGCAGGCACGAACGCAGCCATGTAACTGTTGAAGTTTTGCCTTTTTAATCATCAATCTATCATCTGAGTTTGTGTTATTTAGGCATGCATCACTTGTAGGTTCAAAGCACTTCGATCATAACTGTGTGAAAATCAGTTCAAGACAGTAAAAAAATCTACTTGAAGTACTTGTTCAAGGAACTGTACCGTTTACGTTACCGTAACTTTACAAGGCGTTTGTGCATCAGGCCTCAGGCTGGGACATTAATATTTTCATTGCTGAATATCTATTCTAGATGATGGTGCAGGCGAGGCGCTTAAATGCCCTTGGCAATCAGATATTAAGGCAATTTAATAGTTGCTCCTTGAATGTAAACACTCAGTGCTCGATTTTAAAGCTTAAGGGGAGGGTACTGGCGGAAAACGTTGGAATTTTCAAACTTAGTTTTTTGTCACTAAACAGAAGCTATACATCAGACGGACAAGCAGGCAAAATTTTAGGCCGCCAGTGTAACCCTAAGTGGGTGAAATAAGGGGTTGGGGTGGGGGGTGAAGTTTTTTGTAACACTTGACTTTTGACTTCATAAGCTTTCTTCAATATAGGCCCGATCTTCATGAAACTTAGCAAAAAGATGTAAAATCGAAAATAAATGGGGGTTCTACTCATGTACTTTTTCAATTTTGGCTATAGAAAAGAAGTTATTCAAAGAAAACGGTTTTCCAGCAAAAAAGTTTTATTTGAATAACTCGTTTTCTGTGAAAAAAAAGGAAAAAGTACATGAAACTAACCCACATTCTTTTTCGATTTTACATACCTGTACCAAGTTTCATCCTAATCGGAGCATAAATAGAGAAATCAAGTTTGAACCTGTTGGCGGGAATTTGCATGGTGAAATTTGAGAAAACGACTCTTGAAAGAAAAGGGTTATCTTTTTTGTTCCAATTTGAATTAAACTTGGTACACATGTAAAATCAGCAGAAAATGTGGGATAGACTCGTATACTTTTTCCCATTTTCGCCTTAGAAAACCAGCTGTTCAAAGAAAACGAGAATTTGGCCCCGCCCCATTCCTAGAAAAGTTGTTTTTTTTCCGCTTCAAAATGCATCTCCTACAGCTTTTGAGCTACACAGGTGCTTTTGGTATCGAAAGAAGCGTCTTTTAACTCTCCATCGAGGAATCTATTGGTGTTTTCGATTTTCGAATCAGTAAATTATTTGGAGCGCACTTTGTCATAATAACTTATTGTTTTTTCACTGTTTTGAAAATTTTTTAAAACTATATTGAATATCAAAATCTCTAAAAGATTCCTTTTTAGGGAAGCAAATTTCACTACTTTCGGACGATAAACAATCTCTCTAGCCCAAAAACCCTAGGAGGAGATGCATTTTCCCCTAACCCTAATTTTTGCATATTTTTTACTAACTGATTTTCTATGCAAAAAATCCAATAAAGTGTAGGAATAAAAGCATTTTCTCTTTCGATTTTACATATATTAGCCAAGTTTTAGCCAAATCAGATAGTAAATAAAATAGTTTTTTACCATTACCCTCCCCTTAATATTATCCAGTATATTGCAACGTTTTTTGTCTAAATTCACGGGGCAGGCCATCATGCAGGGAAGTGCGTGATGAGTATAACTATGTTCTCTGGCGACTGGTGGAGCTCCCAGATGCATAACAGCTATGTAGTGCTGGATTTACGTCATATGATGTAGAATGGCTACATATTCATACGGTATATGAGCTTGAAGCTTTCAGGCTAGAGGGGAAAATTCCTTATACCATTTGCTTCAGGAGATTTGCTCTGACCCAAGCCATTAGAGTTCGGCGCTCAAGCAGCGCTGGGTATGAATTCTGTAGATGGGCGACAACTTACATGATCGGGTGATTTTTAGCTGTTGGGTTCCTCATTTACTGTCGCTTCTGCGTTCTTTGTTTCTGCCTGCAGGCATAGGCTGATTCTGTTAATATCTTTCCTTTCTAATCTAGTATATTTGTTAATATTGTTTTTTAACCCTTTAATATATGTTATTCTCACTAGGCCTATATGTGAACCATTTGCTGTAATTGTGATTGAGTTTTTAATAAAAGAGATTACTGTTATTACTATTAATATTCGGTCTTTCAATTATCGCGCTTTCTTTTAATAGTATTCACGTATAAAAACCAAGCCTCCCGTTTGAGAAGAAGTTGATTAGTCAGTTGTGTAACTTACCAAACGCGTAGGTATATACTTTACGTAATTGCTGATTTGTTTTCAGTTATAACTACCGATGATAGCGGTAGCTTTAAATTGCCCCCAAAGGATTTTGCTTTGGTTAATTCAATACGATGGAAATTACCTCCAGCGTTTTAAGTTACTCATGCCCAACCTTTTGACTGCTTCATTCGTTGTAAGAGTTGAGACATGGAGAAATTCATCACCAACTCAGTAAAACAATGAAAGCTTGCAAAATTTGGTAGCTACAATAGTATTATCAAGTAGTTTCAACAAAGTTATTTTCTTATCCTACGAGTAACCACAAGAGACCGACTAACAGATTTCCCCCTAACTTCTATAGACAACACATTGTGCAAAAATCTTACCACGGAAGCTCATGTAAACTCGTCATCGATTCGACAGCAAATTTAAACTCAACAGGCTTGCCTTGTCCAGAAATTCAGACGGGAAAGCTAAATTCGTTCTTTATTAAGTTCAGTCAAGATTCCAGGCCTAAAAAATTTTCGATTTTGCTTTGACTTTCCGAAAACTTTGTTTTGTTCGGTTATATAGAGCTTATAGTGTCTCAAGGGCAATTAGGTTAGCCCTAAGCCGTGCAATGCCGTTGGCAAGGACAAAGCAAAGATCATCCAGGAAATTCTAGATAATTCAGGCATTGACTTTAGCGAGCCAATCGAAGACACACTCCTCAAGTTTCAGGCAAATGCAACAGGTGATCAACGTTTCAAGTTGGGCAAACTAGAGACCCACAAAGTAGACAGAAACTGGACATAAAGTGCTCGTAAACTTCACAACGTGTGACAAGAATGAATGTATATGTCTAATGAAAACTAGTTCTTACTTAAACCAATTAAGAAATAGTCAATGTGATTTTAAATTTCAATGCAAGAAACATTATCTTTGCCACTTCAACGCCAGGCTGCTCACATTTTGTAAAACATGGAAGTCAACATTATAATGCAACAGCAATTTATATCCTGTGGTTATCATCCGCGAGCAAAGCGAAGAGTCATGATAATATTTTTTTTACGGTTCAGCTGTATAGATGTCTGTTTATTTGTCTGTCCAACCAAAAATAGGCACAAGGAGTTGAGCGATTACCACAATCTTTTTCGGGCAGTCAGGCCGGTTGGCTGAGATTTGAAAAATTGCTGAAAAATTTAGAATTGGCTGGCCATATAAAATAACGGCGTTGAATTTGTAACTCCTACCCCCCCCCCTACAACTTACCGCGGGTGATGGTCTTATGCCAGGGGGCCTTTTAGTGTAACGAATTCGTTTGCTGTGCACTACAATTAACCCAGTGTTGCCGTGACGTCTAGCTGGTATCTGTTAGCAGCACTAATCAGTGCACGAGGTTGTTGCATTTAGGACGTATGACCAAGTCGAAGTTACTTTTTTGCTTGTTTGAAACTTCAGAGGGGAGCTTCGGTTGCCCTCTTAGAATTGTGCTGTAAGAGTAGACACCAGGTTACGCTTGAGACAATTGGAAAATTTATCTTACACTGTAAATTCAACCGTCTCACGAATAGCTGATTTAAAGTTAAATGACTGAAGCTCTATTCAAGGAGGCGAAACCAACGTACTCATCTCAAGGTCCAGGCAAGTGAAGTCTAGCAGGCTTAGCTAAACTCGAACATGCCGAGCCAATCGATGACACACATTCTATCGCAATTAGAGAATCTGGAGCTGAGGCCACTACCTCTGGATGCAGCTGCTGCCAAGCTTCGTTCTTGGAGGAAAGCATTTTCTATTCGGTTGAGCTCCATTTTTCAAGCCTCGTCATTTGAAAGCATGCATGAATTAGGTATGCTAGAGAACATATGGGTACTCTACCAATTCGATGAGGATTCTCTGATCTAATTAAGCTAAAATCGAATTATTCTGTCATCATATTTCATGTGATGTTTTCCAATGACGGAGAGCGAAATCCTTAAGAACACAGCTACAGTCAGTGGCCGGGCCAGAACAATTTCACTGGGCAGAGGGGGCTAGAGTACAATGTATAGGGGGTTGGCAATGCATAAATAAATGTATGTTGGTTGCATGGCAGTGATATTGGGGGCTAAAGGGGGGCTTTGCTCATTTCTGGAGGTAGGAGCTCATACCCCTCCTGCCCCTCTGGGGGCCGCCCCCGGCTGCAGTCACTCATGGAGGCTGAATCAGTTGTGGGGCTTTTCCAGGGCAACCCTTATTATGTTACCAAAACCATGAAATACTAACAGTGCGGCAATACTTATTTTAAGCTCTTGTGTAAAGAACTATAGGTATTTTGGGGTTAAGGGTTCTGCTTAATTGGATTATTCAGTGCAACAGTGACCGAAAGCGCATTTCCAAATACGTGCTACCTGATAGTAGTTGAAAGTTTTGAAGTGGCTGTCGCAATCACCCAGCCTTATCTCAACTAAAAATATTTCACGCCAGTATGCGAGGGCGAAAAAAAAGTTTCCTGAGAATTTGCAAGACCTGTAGGTCCTCCCTCGAGGAAAATGGAAGGAAACACTGTAGAATCTTGTCGACTGATTACAGACGGTTACGAATAGACATAACGCTAAGTTCTTCACGAGAAGGGCCCCATAACTGACCATTAAAGTAGACGCACAGGCACAATCCTCCACTGGCTTTTCTGGCAAGAGACAGAAAGATGAACAGACAGTCATTTTCTGTACAAAACTGGACCTGTGTGCTCACACAAGTTTCATACTTGGGTTGGGTCTCTGCTTATGTGTTGGTAGTTGTGTTTTTGTTTATCGGTTATTCGGTCAAGATTGCGTGTAAAATTCTTAGTGACCTACATAAATTTTTAAAATTCATAGTTATTCTAAATGTTTCAACTCCGTTTAGTTTAATTTTTACCTTCACTGATGGAGATACATGTTCTCTTTATTGTGACGCAATGGATTTAACTATAATTGCAAATTTACTTTCTGATTTTGTCATTCTTTTAAATTGGCCCCAATATAGGTGCGTATAATAATTGTGACTTTTGTTTGAGCAATATATAAGTGTTAAATGGGTCGTAAGGTGGATTTAACAGACAAGGAGAAGGAGAAAATCGTGCAGGTGTTAGCTGGTGGCCAATCTGCCGTCGCCATCGCTAAGTAACTGAACCGACATCCTCGTACTTTGAGGAAGTACATTCGGAACCCTACCTCATCTCGAAAAAAAAACGAGTGGAGCCCAAATTTCGGAAGATTTCTTAGCGAGACTTGCGGGCAGTGAAGCGGCAAGCGAGGAAGAAGAAGCTGTTTACCAGTAGCTGATTTTCGAAGCCGCTGGTGTGAGTAATGTGTGTAAGACCAAAAGTCACCAAAATAACTCAAAAAGTTATGAACCGATTTGGATAAAATTTGCAGGGATTGTTAGGTATGTTAGGAGGAACAGTTGATTAACTTTTGGTGAAGATATGTCCATCCGTTTGTTTGTTTGTCTGCCTCATTTTTCTCAACGCTATAACTCAAAAAGTTATAGATGGATTTTTATGAAATTACCATGAGTTTTTAGGTTTATAACAAAGAGTAAATGACCAAATTTTTGTAACGATTTGCCTGTTCGTTCGTTCGTTTGTCACTGTTTTTAATTTCATGCTTGTTAGCACAATAACTCAAAAAATAATGAATGGATCATTACGAAATTTATAGGAGTTGCTAGTAATGCTAAAAGACATAAATGATCAAATTTTGGCGCAGATCGGTTTGTTCGTTTGTATGTTTGACTCATGTTTGTCATAACGTTTGTTAACAGTATAACTCAAAAAGTTATGAACGGATCTTCAAGAAAATTGAACAAGCTGTTAATAATATAAAAAGGCATAAATGATTAGATTTTGGAGTTTATACGAAGAAAATTATGGTTTCAGAGCCAATTTGAATTTTTTGCTACCGTTGCTTCACTTAGCGGAGGTATGCGCTCTCAGAGTGGTCTAGTTATTAACAGTGATAAGAGCTGCATTAAAAAATATTTTTAGTTAAATGGTATATTCTTTTGACATCGAGCTTTTGATTCATCTTCAATTATCTCCAGGAACAAACTATTATGAAATTTGGCGAAAGAAAGAACATCGTAGAATTATCTTTCATACCAAACAATATTAACCCCACAAAATCTATCAATTTAAATAAAAAGTTCAGTAGAAGAAGCATGGTTATTTACGGTTGAGGATTACTCAGGAATAATAATAAATTCCAAAAATTTTAAGTCAAGTGGATGGCAAGATGACAAAATTTTGAACTCTTCAACAGTTATTTTATTGCCACCATCAACGAAATGATCAAAATTCTGCTATACTTAAGTTAGTGGTTCGCTGTCCATTTCTAAAAGAAATACCTTGATGCTAAGACATTCTGACTTTCATTTGCTTCTTCGTCTATTCTACGTACAAAGGTAATAAAAAATATAAAATCGAAAGTGCTCACTGTTGCTCAGTTGATACATGGCATCACAGGAGAGAGTAACATTGATGAATTCTGGAAATCTCATTTTGAGGCCATTAAGTATGAGCTATTTTGATGACAATAATCATAAAGATTATGTTATTAGTATTCTAGACAATATGAGCCTACCTCATGACCGTTGTACTGTATCGGACGACGATGTCCGTGAAGCATTAAAGTTACTTGAAAATAATAAAGCTACAAATGTGGATGAGGTTACCGCTGAAGCTTACAAACACAGTTCTCCAAGGCTTCTAACCTTACTTACTGCTTTTCTTACTGGCTGCCTAACTCTATGCTTCCTCCCAGACACTCTAATGCAGATCATAGTATCCCCAATTGTAAAAAGTAAGGCAAAATGAGTATCAGACAACTATCGCCCCATAGCTGTAGCTACGTCACTCTCAAAGTTAGAAGTGATTTCTGAGAGACATTGGATGTCAGTGTATATGGGCATTGCAGGTAACCAGTTCGGCTTTAGAGCACAATACGGTACAGAAATGGCCGTTTTTGCATTAAAACAAGTTAAAAATTGCTTTACCGATAATGGCTTTCCAATGTATCTATGCTTTGTAGACGCTAATATGGCATCTAATAGGGTGTATCATTACTCTCTGTTTAAAGTGTATGCTGGAGGAACAAATATATCGTCTCCTCTCTTGCAATATTTCAGGACTGACAGTATGCGAACCTTGTGGAACATGGCTTCGTGTGCCGTGGTATACTGTACTGTAGATGAGACGCTGGTGTCCGGTAGGAGGCACAACACGAAGCTTGCCTTAGCGGGTTTTCAGTGCCCTTTTCGCACACCACTGGGATCGGGACCTGGATTTCGTTGAATGGCCGTTTATGTCTGGAGTGGTTTCTGCGCTTACCAGCAGTCAGCGTACGCATTCGTCTGTCATGAGATCATAGTTTTAGGGTTTGTGGCCGCCTGAATAATTTTCATTGATTCTCGTTGTATCGGAGCCCGACAACTGATAATTTTCTGTATGACTGTTTGCAGACAGCTAGCCTCGATCCAGAGTACAGATCCTAAGTCAGAGTTTGTTTTTGTGTGTATGATGTTCATGCGCACAATAGGGACTGGTTGGGATCTGTGTCAACGACGATGACCATGGTGAGGTTGCGTTGGACTTTTGCCCCTTATTTAGTCGTGTGCAGATAGTTCGTGGGTCCAGGCATATTGCCGGAAATTGTCTCAACCTCGTCATGACTGATGTCCCAGACTCGGGGACTTTGACAGTTGGCTCCCCTATTGGTACTTCAGACCACTCACATCTTATTGTGGCTTTGTCCTTGTACCAAGTTGTTCCTCTGGCAGACACCAAGAGAATGGTGTTCGTTAAGAGCAGAGCTAACTGGGATGCTATTACTGGAACTGTAAGGGCGTTAACTTGATGCCGGATTATTTGCAGTGAGGATCATATCTTTGAGCTTAACGACTTGACGGTGTCTGTTTTGGAGAAGCTTGTCCCAAAGAGGACAATTCTTGTCACATGACCGCACGTTGTGGTAGATCTATATAGATCGTAGGGTCAAGGCTAAGCGTGTGTATGAGAGGACACAGCACGTTAGAGGCAGCGTTCCAGGGAATCTCCGCTGAGTATTGATTATGCACATCGTTTGTGGTATATAAGCTGAAGAGTTCAGGTTTTGGTGCTGAATCTTCGTTGCCGCCCCTTTTTGGTCCCGGTGGTGGTATTAATGCTGATCCCTTGGCTAAAGCGTAGCTCTGTCGACTCACTTTGACGGGAAACAGAGCAGAGATGTGTAGTCATTGCCTCATTAATGTCACTCTGAATCTCGTTTAGCCTTTTTGGCGTTCAGATCTAGTACTATCAAGGTGCTGTTTGAGGGCCATGATCCTTATGGAGTAATGGACCCGGTAGACATATTTCCCTACATTTATAAACAGCTTGCTGGCGTTCTCGCCCCTAAGCTTGGAGTGATTTTCCGGCGCATATACGGTTCAAAAATTTCCCCCGTTATTGGTGTACTGGGAATATTACTTGTAACAGGGTGTTATAATGAAAAGCATGATCATATAATTAATGTTGATAATAGAATAAATGGAAGAAGACTACGAAAGAATGTTCTTACTGTAAATGAATGATTACTTACGAACGATCCAGTTGATCATTCTCGGAAAATAGCACATCACAGAATTTTGACTGAAATGTTGCGGAAAAAATGTTCATATATAACAAGTTAGACATGTCCCCAAGGGGCGAGCTATTCCCCAGCCTACCTAACTAAAAGATTTAGCGATTGGGTCTCGTACGGCAGCTGGGTCAGTAAAACACACGTAAAGATCTCACAATATATTGGAAAAAGAGCATGGTAATTTAATACAAAGAGGAAACCACATGAAAGCAATTATTAAATAAGCTGTTCTGACACACTTGGATACAAATTTGAATCATAACTGGTACCGGTCATAATTGAACACTTCACAAGTACTCTGGAGATATATCTATGTGTAACTTCGACCGCAAATATTTGAAAGGTTGAGTACCAAAAGAAACACAAATTAATCCATCGAAATATTGAGCCAGGTGGAAAAAACGGTGCTCTCAGACAGCAAAGATGTAATACAATGCATGTAAATAAATCTTTTATCATATCGATGCTGTGTTTACGAAAAATCCGGGAAAAAGACCACACTGGCTATGCATGTTTCATTTATTTCTTAACACATTTCGATGACCACCGTCTTCAACTCCAGACGCTCAAAATTTTGGTTAGAATGAAAATTGTATGTATAGTCTCGTAGAAATAAAGTGGTCCGTATCACCATAAATAAAGTTATGAATGCATTTTAATATTAATTTATTTTAATCATTATTGTCTAAATTTTAAACTAAGGCATTTTTGGATGTTGCTCATTTTTTTTAAGCGTGAAAATAATGAAGCTTCAATTATGTACACACATTTACATATCTCTAAGCTTAAGACATTTAACTCAAAATAAAACCCTTTCTGTCGGCTTCTCTACAATAATTCCACTTCTTTCAATGCAGCAATACTCCATTTTAGTTGGCTAATAACATCTTCCCCCCACTCACTTCGAGACACTTCATTAGCTAATAAGAACACGTGAATCACATCGCACTGCGAATGTCCAGTGACACACTTGCTTCAATACTTAATCAACACCGAGAAGCAAGACAGTAAAGATAGATTTTCTGCCATGACGTTGTCATTTATTTCGTTTCCTCTTGGAACTACAATTATCAAAATGGTACCACTTCATCGAGAACCTCTCCGGGATTGCGCTCCCACTGATGGCTCCGCCTGCACTGGACGTGTACAGCTTCTACAATCTATGCATTAGGTCTCGCGGGAGCTTGCACACAATATTCTTATTCTTTACGCACTGTTTGGCCATTTAAAGTTCGTGCAACTTTTAAGGGGAGCACCCATTTTGGATCAATATAGCGTAAGGAACACGTGACGACCGCGAACTTCGTCACGTATGTTACGAAAAGTAGGTATACACTGCAGTTCGTATTAGTCATTATGTATTCGGCGAAGATACACTGCTGCAATTGTTTGTGTAACACATCTTCATACCGTAGCCAACAAAATGTTACTCAGACACTGGAAAATATATCGGCATTTACTTCAACTTGGGACTTCACACATTGAAGCGCTTTCAAATTGGCAATACTTTCACCGTTGAGACTAGTAGGCATAGTTCTCAAGTGGACAAACGAAGCACTTGATGACTAAGCACTGCCAAAGGGCACACGCGCGATTATGGAAGTACCAGCAGGCACGCGGACGAAAGTATATTGCGGCGCACACAGTGCCATAAACTCATATTGATTGTGCACGTCAAACAGCTTATATCACTCCACGAGCAAAATGAGACGAGTTCTGGTATGGCTCACACTTGCTGTTAAATCGCGCACGACACTGAATAAATGCTGAGTGCCGTGCCTATAGCTCACTTGAAATTTTGAGCTAGAGGGGAAAAGGAAACGTGAATTTTCCCCAAATAGCAGAGGCAAGAGGCGCTTCGCCCCCCAGTGGGGACGAGAGAACACGAAATGTGTACTCGCTCTATAAACTTACCGCTTTAACTGACTATATCTAACAATTTATACTCTACATCTTAAGGACTAGTCCACACCTCACGCTTTGGCCGGGGGTCGAGCCTACAGTTTGTTTACCTAAGATTAGAGCTCAAGCCTACAGCATTTTTACCTCCTGCCATCAAGCAGATGTCTCGACATAACATAACGGTTTTTCGCATCGAACATTGTAATTTTGAGCTCAAATGTTGAACACTACATTCTTACTTGATAAACCTACTTTCTAGAGATATTTATTACTGTCCTATGTGTATACGTAGTCGTTCAAATCTATATATATATGCATATTTTTTGCGAATCTATGTTTTCATAATATACTCACCCTCTCATAGGTCCGGTGTTGCCCAATGTCGCCAACTAATGACCTATTATGCTGACGCCCATTTTGTCAAAAGTGTTTGAGAAATTGGGGGTTTGTAAGCTTGATCGCTTTCCTGAGGCTACGGGTTTACTGCATGCTAGTCACTTTGCATACAGAACTCGTTTGGATTGTTGTAACGCATTGTTGTCGGTGTCACGTCATTTACAGTCTGCTCTGGATTGTGGGTCTGAGGCACACCTTGTACAGTTGAACTTTAGAGCGGCGTTAATCAGGGTCAACCACAAGGGTCTATTATACAAGTTGGAGTCGATTGGTGTGGGAGGAAGGGTTCTGTCAATCATTCGTGATTATGTTTATGAGCGAAGGCAGAGTGTGTCTGTTGACTGTTTTTTCAGTGCCTCAGTCGCGATGGAGTCTGGCGTCCCTCAGAGTAGCATAATTGGCCCATTGCTGTTGGTTCTGTATGCTAGTGACAGAAGCTTTTTTTCTAGAGAACACGATGATCAACTATGCTGACGATTCCACATTGATAGTAGTGATACCTACCCCCAGCATGCGTGATATTGTCACCTAGCCTCTGAATAGGGACCTTTCGCTCAGTAGTGCATGGTGCTTGGCTTGGAGTATGGAGGTGAACGCCACTAAAACTGAATAAATGATTGTCAGTCGCTCTCGGTCACTTCTACCCCAGCATCCACATCTGGGGGATAGATGACACTCTGCTTCAGGAGTCGAGCTCGTTGGAGATTCTCGGTGCTTGTCTTTGGTGAGGAGTTTACGTATGAGCCGCATATTAGCTGTATACCGGTGTCACGTGCTTCCAGTAAGATTGGGCTTCTGAGTAAGGTACATTCTGTGTTTCGTGATAAAGAGGTAATTCGCAGATGCCTTCATGCTTTTTGCTGCCTGTGCTAGAGTATTGCTCTCCGGTCTGGGCTTCAGTTGTTGATAGTCACTTGCGTCTCCTGGACTGATTTAGTTCAGCCAGCAGGCTTTTCGCTGAAGGTGAACTGGTTAATCTGTAACATCGGAGAGGGGTGGTCGGAGTCTGTATGTTTCATAAGGTGTATGTTTACTTTAATAGCTTTTCCTTGGAGGGTTCAGAAGACACAAAGTTGCTCTATAAGTTTACTAGGCAAAGTTGTATAGACACTGACAAGCTATTATAAGTGAGTTCTTTGATAGCGACACTAGGGCATTGTTATGCCCACGGCTGGTAGATTTTAGCAACAATATCGGCCAATACGAATATAGTGACAGGCACAAGTTCTGGAGAAGCTAGTTTTCAACGGCACCGACCCTTCAGCCGGGCTTCTTCGATATCGGCCTGAAGCTGCAGACGAAACAGCAAGCGCGCTGCGGAAGGCAGAACTTTTATAAAGTGTGATGGAGGCCAGTGAGCGGTGGTCCAGTCACTCGACCTTCTGAACCTAGGCAGCTGTTCGATATCTGGGAGTGCCAACTTTACTTTAAAGTTATCTAAAGTTATTTATTCTTTGTCGACTTTGAGCAAGGAAAATCCTTGGAAGACCAGGATATACGATGGATTGGCATTTAATAGAAAACTTTCTAGCAGTGTCCATGAATAAACTTCACATTATTTCTAGTAGTCTATTGCTACAGGTTAGATAAATACTCAAGTTTAAGAGGAGTACATGGAAGGATAAGCAGGATATATGCGACAGGCGACCGTGTTGACTCCAGGGCGGAAGGCGCTGGTAAATGTCAGGAGAAATGCAGTCGACTGTGAGGCCCTCATGTGGTTCCACTAGATGGAGGGCCTTTTGAGGTGGGCTCCGGTGCGGTCCCTTGCAGTGGGGCCACGGAGCATATTCTCATGTTCGTAACAGTGTGCAACAATAAAGACACTGTTTGTATTCTTCTGTCCCTGTCCTCAGGTCTCTAGGAGGAGGATTACACGTGCTGCAGTTGATGCTCACTCTTTCACTTCCGAGTATGTTAGATGCCTAACTATTCAGTTCAGTCGGTGTTTCTTGCCCTGGTCTGTTTCGGACATCGGCTGTTGCCGGCATCGGCTTTCGGTAGTGTTGGCCTGCTGGCGTTTAAGCCAGCTGTTATGGCTTTTTGTTGGATTTACTTCAACGGCATTTTGAGCTTCCTGGTGTTGCACAATGCCGCATTTGAGTTGTACTACCTGTCCGTGGTGGTCCGAACTCGAACTTTCAATAATAATTATGCGTCGTAAAAATATTAAAATATCTGTTTCAAACCCAGAAATGCTACGTAAAATGGGGGCGGATATGTCATCAACGTACGACAGGACATGGATGCTTACTGTCCCCATTTCTGTTCCATATCTTCATTGACTGTATCCGTGCAAAGTTGAATGCAGCTGGAGTAGGCTGTCATATTAACAATAAAGCACTAAATGCCCTTAGTTAAGCTGACGACAGGGTGCTTGCCTCTCCCCATGCTACAGGATTATAAAAGTTGCTTGTAATCTGCGAGAGCCAAGCGAATAGTTTTTGTATTGAGTATAATACGCTAAAAACAGTGTGCATGTACATTAGGCCTAACAGTAGACGCCTGCCTCGTCATAAGCAATCAGTTCTCAATGGTGTGGAACTTACGTACGTAAACAGCTCCTCTTACCTAGGTGACAAAATGCCTAATGATTTTCGTGATGACCAGGATATAGAGAAAGAAACGCTAAAGCACCATGGAGTTGGCAACACGTTAATTCGGAAATCCAGTCACTGCTCTGAAGAGGTCAAATGCCAGCTGTTACGAACCTACTGTTACCCCCTGTAGTACTGTACCCACTGTACACCCTGTACTACTGTACCCACTTTGGTGTAACTTTGAAAAGAAATCCATTGAGCCCTTGCGTGTTGCTTATAATGACATGTTCCGCATATTAATGAAAGTGCCAAGGTCTAATATTTGCTCAAAACTACACTGATTGCCTCAAAGTCAGGACCAGGAAATGCGCCTTGAGTCTAAAACACAGGAGAGAAAATTCTAAAAGTTCATTAATAAAAGTCATCCGTAATGCTCCTGGCTACAAACGATCTAAAAGTAAGATACATCATCTTGTGTGCCGTGTAACAAATCAATATTGTTATGTATCCATGACTATTAAATAAAGTTATTATTGTAGCCACAGCCTCCTATAATAATTGGGGGTTTCCTGTATCTGCTGCACGAACCAGAGCGTGTGAACTTTGCAGTTTGGGTCTCAAGTCAAGTTACATTTACCCCATGAAGAATTACATCTATCATTAATTTTTCCTTTTTTCATCTCTTCTCAATATATATCAACTAGATACCTTCACTGTCGGTATTACTATTTTTGCCGAGTTAATCTAAACGCAATATTGCATGAAACAGGATTTTTCGTACCACGCAATGATTGGCAGATACGGTTTTTAAAAGATAACGTATTAATGGCACAGCTTCCAAGGCACTTGTATTTTTTACTGGAATTAATTTTGAAGCAAAGAAAAAGACACTCCACGTACATCAACATGCATTTATTGTTAAGCAAGGGCAATTATTTCAAAAGAAACGTTGATACAGAGCTCTGATCCGACGCTGCACCATTTTATGGCGAGCCACTTTGTGCGACATTCTCGCCCAGCGTTGATTTGGGACAGTTTTGTCTAAGGTTCGCTTTGTGCGTCTACGATTAAAATAATGATCTCTAACTTTCGTCAAACTAAGGATAAAAACGTGGCAGGGAGCTTAAACTGCGGGGCACGTTACCTAGTTTATGCCCATCTATATCTACAACCATCAATTCGCTTGCAAATGTCGCTAACTGCTGAAAAAGTGCATGATTACGAGCGTTATTCGTGGTATCTTTCTCCTTAGTTTTGACTCGTGTGGGCGAACTAAGAGCGAGTGGTGCTTCTGCTACCTAAAATACATAAACAACTTACAATGCCAGCAAACATATAAAATTAGATTGCCAAAGACCGCATTAGCATGTTATGGGTTCAAAGGTGCCCTGTGGAGGCACAAGATGAGGGTCCGGCTCACTGGCAACGATTCGGTGGCCTGGTATGCTCAGTAAACAGAAGGTCCTTTATGTTCACTATGGTGGTACGCTCCCCTCGCCATGTTTACGGTCCTCCCAGTTGCTTGGGCTCCGGCGTGGCTGTGGAGGCGACCCGCTGCTCGCTGCTTCGGGTGGGGCCTACATCATACGCGACCTTCACTTTGTGTAATTTCAGAAGCCTCACATGCAAACCTCAGTATTTTCTTGAAAAAAAAAAAATTCTACACCGAAGAGACTGATATGCACTACTTCAATGATAATACACCGCCTGTAACTTGAGGCAACTACTTGTTCTAATACAGTTCAGCAAGACGAGCTCTAATGCGTAGAACAGCAACTAGTCCCTAAGTCGCAAGAGGTTGTGTTACCTTGAACTTATTGTGACGTGGCAAAACGAGCTGAGAGGCTTCTCATATGTGCTGTTGCATAGCAAAGATTAGTTAACTTATCTTCTTCAATGAACATCAGCTGTGTAGAGAGAGTGTAGTTTTTGTTGCACATGCGATCACTTCTTTGTGCAGTGAATAAAACTTTAGGAATTTTATTAGCCCTAAGTTCAAGTGTACATGCTTAGTTTGGCTAGGAAATGTAGCTGCTACGCACGCACGAGTGGATCTTAGAAATCCCTTCCATAAGTCGAAGCTACGCTTTTCTCACCTGTTGCTGATACACTTGGATATCTATAGAGTGTAAGTGAAAGCAGGGATGTCGCGAAGTACTCAACATTGGGGGGGGGGGGAGGTCACTGAAAAATGCCGACTGACGTTAACTATCAGTCATATTACCGACTGGAAAATATATATAGTGTACGAGTACTGAAGGCTATATATGTATATATATAGATCGTGCAGTTCGGTAACAGCTTTTCTGCTATGCAAGTTTTGTTAAAGGCGACTGAGAGATTATTGTTGATTAAACATTTATTGAGTTTTTCAAGTTTACGGAAACATTTAATGCATACGCTATTGCTGGTGCTGTGCAGTAGACCCATATTGAAGGGCTTAGACGTAAATGAGGTTGTTAAGTGTAATTTTTTGCATTAGGTGTAATTCTTAGTACTAGCTGAACCCGTGAAAATTTTCACGGTTTACCAACTTTATTTTGAGTGTTTGGAAAATTTCCTTCTACCGGTATGCTTGTTGTTGGATTTTAATGTAATTAGTTGCACATCTNCCAGTAAACATATAAAATTAGATTGCCACAGACCGCATTAGCATGTTATGGGTTCAAAGGTGCCCTGTGGAGGCACAAGATGAGGGTCCGGCTCACTGGCAACGATTCGGTGGCCTGGTATGCTCAGTAAACAGAAGGTCCTTTATGTTTACTATGGTGGTACGCTCCCCTCGCCATGTTTACGGTCCTCCCAGTTGCTTGGGCTCCGGCGTGGCTGTGGAGGCGACCCGCTGCTCGCTGCTTCGGGTGTGGCCTACATCATACGCTACCTTTACTTTGTGTAATTTCAGAAGCCTCACATGCAAACCTCAGTATTTTCTTGAAAAAAAAAAATTCTACACCGAAGAGACTGATATGCACTACTTCAATGATAATACACTGCCTGTTTCTTGAGGCAACTACTTGTTCTAATACAGTTCAGCAAGACGAGCTATAATGCGTAGAACAGCAACTAGTCCATAAGTCGCAGGAGGTTGTGTTACCGAACTTACTCTGACGTGGCAAAACGAGCTGAGAGGCTCCTCATATGTGCTGTTGCATAGCAAAGATTAGTTAACTTATCTTCTTCAGTGAACATCAGCTCTGTAGAGAGAGTGTAGTGTTTGTTGCACATGCGATCACTTCTTTGTGCTCTGTGAATAAAACTTTATGAGTTTTATCAGCCCTAAGTTCAAGTGTATATGCTTGGTTTGGCCAGGAAATGTAGCTGCTACGCACGCACGAGGGGATCTTAGAAACCACTTCCATAAGTCGAAGTTACACTTTACTCACCTGTTGCTGATACACTTGGATATCTATAGAGTGTAAGTGAAAGTGTTTCATAGTGAAAGACCAACCCGATCAATTTATACCGTTATATTTACCATCGATGATTTTTTACCGGTATTTTTTATTCTCGAAGTATTCATTTCATCTCGCAAAATTTATCGCGGCTGAGTAAACTGTGGATGAACGTACTGTCAATAAATGTACCGTTGATGCCTTTACCGTCAATAAATTTTTCATCGAGCAACAAAATGTAAATGAATTCACCGTAACCAAATTTTTAGCTAACCACAATGATAAGAAAAAAGTGAATTACATCTGTAACTAGAGCACTCTGAGAGCGCATACCTCCGCCAAATGAGGCAACGGTAGCAAAAAAATCAAATTGGTTCTGAAACCATAATTTTCCTTGTATAAACTCCAAAACCTAATCATTTGTGCCTTTTTATATTAATAACAGCTTGTTCAATTTTCTTGAATATCCGTTCATGACTTTTTGAGTTATAGTGTTAACAAACGTTATGACAAACATAAGTCAAAAATGCAAGCGAACGAACCGATTTGCACCAAAATTTGATCATTTATGTCTTTCAATATTACTAACAACGCCTGTAAATTTTATAAAGATCCATTTATTTTTTTTAGTTATTGTGCTAACAAGCATAAAATTAAAAACTATGACAAACGGATGAATCAACACACGGATCATTAGCAAAATTTGGTCATATGCTCTTTGTTATATACCTAACAACTCATGTTAATTTCATCAAAATCCATCCATAACTTTTTGAGTTATGGCATCGAGAAAAATGAGGCAGAGAAACCAACAAACAAACGGATGGACATATCTTTGCCAACAGTTAATCATCTGTTCCTCCTAACATACCTAACAATCCCTAAAAATTCATCCAAATCGGTTCATAACTTTTTGAGTTATCTTGGTGACAGACAGACAGAGAGACAAACACGACGAAAACATAACCTCCTTGGCGGAGGTAACTACATTAGTTATATTGGTTGTAGTCCCTCACGGATACAAGTTTCATTAAATAAAACTGCTGCAATACAGGCTTTTATTTTGTAATGTATTTTCTCAATACAGCGAACAATTCTCTTTTCCTGTGCTGGTAGATGGAAAATTAATTCACCAATAGCTACCATTTTAATGAATTCTTTATTTATATATTTAC
>LQNS02278142.1:2670838-2700067 GCA_001587735.2 Parhyale hawaiensis | reverse complement strand
TAAGCAAACGTAGGAGGGGATGTTTTTACGATAGAAATGTTTGCATTGGACGATGCGGGTTGAGGGGGTTGAACCCGACCTGTCGAGGGTTTAACCCGTTGGAACGGACTTAGTCAGTTTTGAGGTTGGAGGGCCGACTGGCAGTCGCCCTCCAGCTTGTTCCGCTGGCCTCTATTTTTATACACTTAGTAGAGTGCGTTAGCGCTGTCATGGCCTCATTTTCCATGACCATGTATCGCCCTGTATTCGAACTGTAACTGAGTCATCTCGTGTGTCTACACTGTCACTGTGATTCCAAAAATACAAAAGAGGAACAACTAACAATGAGTCTTCAATGAAGCCTCTTACGTAAATTTGCACAAGAAATAACTGAAGTAATAATTATTGCACTTTTGAAAACTTGTTTTCTTCTCTTTCAGATACAATGACATCCTCTGGCACGCAAATTAGCTGGACTTCATCCCACCCGACGCTCACACTATCCCCCGAAGAACGCAATCGGTACAGGAATGTGTTTGGTGCTCATGTTCTGATCCCGCTGGTGTTCAGGCGAGTGCTGGCATGGGAGTGTCAAGACAAAGATCCAGCGGAAACCTACGGAGATTACATTGCGAGGCTGAAAGGTGGGGCAATCAGCGAGAGTCAGTGGAAGAGATGGGATCTGAAGTCAAAAGAAAAGGTCATTATCAAGAACCAGTGCAGTCCAGATCAATTTGATGTGACTCTTCTGTACAGCATATTTCAAATTATTCTTGAAATAAGAACGGAGCAACAATCTACAGCTGCGAGTCCAGTTAAAAACTATTCAACTTTGAGAGGTCTGCTAAGGAACGCTAAAGATCTACGTAATAGCATCATGCACGAGGTCACTACGGCTGCTGTGCATCCCGATACATTCCAGCAAATAGAATTAAGCATTAAGGACCACATTGATGAGGCAGAGCGTCTCTATTCTCTCCCACCTGCCGATGTCGCTCAAGTCATAACGGAGGTTCAGGATAAAATGAACGACAAGCGCACGAACTTAGAGATGGAACGCGTCTACGTACAGCAGTTACTTCTTAGCAAAGGATGGGAGGAAGCAAAGAAGTTCTGGTGTGATTTATTCAAAAACGAAATTCTTCTCTTTGGCGACTCTGTAGAGCGCCCAGACGTGTTCCACCTCCTCGAAGTCAAGATCAAAGATGCAAACTACCCCTGGAAAACAGAATCCTACGTAACTCTGCTGGACTGCAGTGAGCAAGTTGTGATCGTGATCGGTGAAGCAGGTTCAGGGAAAACGACGCTACTTAAGAACTTGGTGCTGCAATATTTCCGTATCGCTAACTCACAGATGAAGTCGCTGGAAGCATTTGAAATGCTCTTCTACTACGAATGCCGCGGTAAATTTTGCGAGACGTTGGATGAAGTTGTATGGCACAATTACTCAGAAGTGTGCGTAAATGTTGAAACAAAGAATGTTCTCAGTTATATTTTAGACCTTCAGGTGCTATACCTCATTGATGGAGCTGATGAAATTAATCCAATATCAGGTAGAGTCTTCGAGGAATTGCTCAGCAAATTGAGACGAGCCAAAGGAAAAATTCTCATGACAACTCGACCACACGCAGTAGAAAAGCTTAAGCGGCAGTTGCGTAGTTACAATCTAACAATAGCCGAGAGAGAAATTGCAGACATTTCTGACATGGAAGATCAAAGGACATTCCTGCGACGGTACGCAGAAAATATTAAGAAAGGTCATTTGCTTGGAACAGAAAACGCATTCGCTAAGCTGCAGAAACCCTTGAGAACATTCTTCACGCGCCCCATTACCCTGATCTTGTTCTGCCACCTCCACTGGCACGACCCTGACTCCATCAGCCAGTGGCGATCGCACGGGGATGTCGCCAGAAGTTTGAAACGTCTCTATGAGAAACAGATTCATGACAAACTCGAGATGCTTGGACACCCTAACTTGGACAGGTTGGTGAAAGACCTATTCTTTGTAGTTGCCAAAGTTGCTCTGCAGTTTATCGGCGAAAACATCCTTAGTTTCTCCCAGGACAAGCTTGAGAAATTTCTCGACGAGTGTAAGGAAGAGCTAAAGAGTTACGGAGTTCTAGCAACCGTCTCCATCCACACCGTCCTTACTGTGCTAATGAAAACAGTTGCTCGTGACATGAATAAGACACCGCTGTACTCTTTTCATCACAAAAGTCTGCAGGAGCTGTTCGCCAGTATGGAGGTCACACGACGCTTCTGCGAGCAGCAGCAATCATTGGAGGAAATCCTCACATGTCCGCAAGAGGCGTTTGACAGGTAAGTGCATTTGGAAGCGTTACTCACTGAGCTAGCCTCATTCTCTCTTTTTCAGTTAGGGCATAGCTCGATCAGAAGTACTGCCTAATAGTACAGTTTTTTTTATCCACGTTGCTGCTGAATATCAAATTTCTTACGTTAAATTTTGCATGGCAAAGCTTGGGCTGGTTATATTACCATGATTTTTTCTGGGTGGCGGATGAAAATTTACAATCCTGTGGAGTTACTGAAATGATAAAAGAAAAAAATGCCTAGCGGCTCCAGCCGTATCGCGGATGCGCCTCTTGCTGGATATATTGCCACTGACTGATCAACTTTCTACCCGTACCGTTGATTCATCTGCAGCTTAAGGCATTTATCGATGTCAGTTGTTGGCCGGTGCAGAGCTCAATGCATATATCATGGTGCGTTCTGTCTGCTCAGAAACCTGATTGTTCTATTTTGCTGAAATAGAATTTATAAAGCTAGTCTCTACTTATATTAGACATCTGGAAGTGGAGCGGTTGGGTGTTTCGAAGTTGTGTTCGAGAGAGAATTGCTTATTACTTCAGTCACGTTAAGAACTGGTACTGCCTGGGATAAAATATTGATCACCTGTTTGGACCCTGAGCAATGGAAAGGCGTAACGAGCCTCGGTGCTCTCCAGAGATCGTTCGCTGCTAAAATTCTAAGTACAAATCAGGAAAGATTTACGCACTTCCAAATGTACTTAGTTTAGGGAAAATTCGAGTGTTTTACAACCATATGCGGTTGGAATGTTCTTCAAGGAATTACTGTGAATGCAAATGAACGGAGTCTTGCCACGAGTCTCTGGGACCTTTCTGACGTCATTAGTGAAGGGCATGTCCCGATCACAAATGGCAGCGATGCAGTTGTAACGAAATGTTCTAATAGCTTCACCTTTCAGGGTGTTCAACATACTGCCTGTTATGTATATTCGAAACGCCACTAGCAACGGAATCATACTTAACAAAATGCCAGAAAAACCAGTTGCACGCTGTTGCATTCAATGTGGAGATAACTCGCAACTCGCCGTCACTATCGTGATGACCTCTGCACAGGATTGGTGGCGTGAATAACGCCACTTGGATCTCCTCCGAAGAACGTCCAATGAAAGCTAGCATGTAGGTGGGTGTACTGTAGCCTCTGCACCAAAATGATGACCTCTAGTTTGAACGATAAAGAGCGGCCAATGTTAGTTTTTTGCTAGCGTACTTCGCGGTACTAGTGTATGGAGTGCACTAATTTCTGTTAGGCAGACTCAACAAAGAGTCCTTGAATCAAATGGTAATTGTGAATCACTATTACAAAAAGCTGTAATATACAGTAGAACACAGAACTAGCTAGAATGTTGCCTTGTAGATTCTCAGAATTAACAAAGCTACTCTTCAATATGACCCCTAAACTCAAATAACATTTTTAATGCTTTGACGGAAACATTGCACAGAGACACGGAGCGTTTCCTGAGGTATTTCGGCCCACTCCATCTCATGGCTCTGCTTCAGAGCATGAACACTGCTGTGATGAACGTGGCACTTAGCCTCCAATATTGATTACATATAGAATTCCTGTGGGTTTAAGTCTGGTGATCACGGAAGCCATATTTCCTTACTCCAGAACCTCCTAAAATGACCCGAACAGTATTGCTTTTTTTATGTGGGAAAGCGTACCATCATGTTGGAAGTTGAAAAACTGATCTTTGAGGTACTCCCTTAGCTCATCAAATCATGAAATTCTTTAACTAAAATATCCTCACTGTAGCACGAGAATCATAGGGATATTACTAACTAATCTTTGAGTTTTCAGCCCACACCATGACAGAGGGCTGATTTTGACGGCTATGAACAGTTCTCACAGAATCTGGAATGTCCTTCGAACTATTGGCTAAGATTCTGTCTTTCTGACAGTTGAATGTGGTCTCAACTGTGAAAAATTTCGTCGGTAAGAAATTCTCTCCCTTTTCGCGCGCCATACATGCTTCAGCCCTTTGAGGAGAATTTTTACTCTGTGAAGGCTCTTCTGCATATGAAGAGGAGTAAGATGTTGACGCGTCCTCATATTAAATGAGACAGAAATCATTTCTAACGAGGTATCTCATTAAGCTCTCTTTCCAGCTTTCTGATGAGCTCCTTAAATTTCCTCTCTCCCTCTCACGCACGGCCTTCCTTATCTTCTTTGTGCAAACAGATCAAGGTCTCCCACTTCTTGGATGATTTTCAGAAGCTCGGTTAATCTCTTGTCAACTTGGTAAACTATGGGTCTGACCACTTTCAAGATTTGACTGGTCCCAGAATTGGTTCTATTTGCGCGATGAAGCTCGACTCGATGATAGCTTCTAATTTACCAATTTTTAACGCAACCTACAACATTTATGAATATCAGCGGAACTCGTGGAAATTCCACGGTTATTGATTTCACTTTTTCACTTACGTTTTAGTGTCTTGATACGCAACGACACATATTTTGAATTCATAAGTGTAAGCAAATTAAACTGTTGTCATACTCATAGAACTATTTGCTCCAAGCACGTGAAACTTTCCCATATTCCGACTCTCGGGAACATGCAGCGAATCTACCCAAGCCCGTCTATTTTAATTAATCTAGTAGAATCTATCTCCGTACTCTGATATCACCTGTGAGCCTTGCAAATATTCTACTTACTTACTTGATGATACTTCGGACGAGGTCCAGGTGGCGTTATGCACGCAACCCATATTGCGCAGAGGTGAAGCTGCAGTCCGTGACCAGCGGGGTGGCTAACAGCGAGTTATCTCCACAGTTCACCTAGCCGCTTACAGCAGGTTTATCTGGCACTTTCAGTAAGTAAGCGTCCAGTAAGTGTTTAAATTTCGCAGTCTCTGTACCGGTAACATTTCGAATGTGACGTGGCATTTTGTTGAATAATCTCGGCCCTCGGACCACGAAACTATTAGAATACTTTGTGGCTACTGCGTCACCACCAGTTTTGATCGGAATTCGCACGTCACAAGTGCGACCAATACGGTCTGAGTATCTGGCCTGGATTCGTCCATTGACGTTGACAGTAATTCCTTCTAGAATTTTCCAGACATATATGATCGTAAAGCGCTCGAATCTCCTTTGAATGGAGTACATTTGAAGCTGAGCAAGTCTTTCGTGATAGTTTAAATCTTGCATGCCCCGTATTTTGGCAGTAAACGATCGCTGGATAGCCTCAAGGCGCTCCAAGCCTTTCCGTTTGCTTGACATCCAAAGAGGTGAACAGTATTCAATCCTCGGTAGTATTAGTTGTTTCCATAAGGTGAGCACTGTGTCTGCCTCTCGTGAAGAGAAAGTTCGAAGCACCCATCCGCTCCACTTCTTGCCTATAGTAACAACTCGAGCCACGTGATCTTCAAAAGAGGCATTATCTTGTATTCTCACCCCAAGATCTCTTAAAATTTGCTTTCTCTAGATTTCGCTCCCATCTCTCGTCGTGTAGAACGTTGATTCAGTAAGGGAGAGGTTTTATCCGCACCGTAATAGTTCAAATTTTGATTCGTTGAGGGTCATGTTGTTAACCGACGTCCAGTGAAAGATGTAGGTTAGATCTAGTTGCACAGTCCGTACGTCTGTCGTTGATTTTACCTCTGCTAATATCCGTGTGTCATCAGCGAACGATAACGGAATGGCAAACTTGCAATGGTGCCCCACATCATTTATCATGATGAGGAAGAGTATTGGACCAAGCACGGTGCCTTGTGGGACTCCACTGAGCACCGGCTTTCGTTTGGACACTTTATTATTTATAATTACACATTGGGTTCGGTTTTTTCAGGAAAGCTTCGATCCATCTTAGACATTTTCCACGGATGCCCATGTTGAAGAGTTTGACTAATTATATTTCATGATCCACTTTATCGAAGGCTTTGGCAAAATCTAAATATATTACGTCCACATTTTTACCTTGGCATAGTAAGTCTAGAATAGAGTCATAATGCTCAAGCAACTGCGAGGTGGTTGATCGTTTATGGCGAAAGCCGTGTTGATTTGACGTAAGCAGGTTATTGCTCTCCAAATGATGCACAAGGTGTTTCCTAAAGACCCTTTCAAACGTCTTCACTACGTGGCTCGTTAGGGAGACAGGTCTATAGTTGGCTGGATCCAAGCTATTTCCAACTTTAGGAATAAGTGAANGTTTGCTTGGCATCCAAAGAGGTGAACAGTATTCAATCCTCGGTAGTATTAGTTGTTTCCATAAGGTGAGCATTGTGTCTGCCTCTCGTGAAGAGAAAGTTCGAAGCACCCATCTGCTCCACTTCTTGCCTATAGTAACAACTCGAGCTTCGTGATCTTCAAAAGAGGCATTATCTTGTATTCTCACCCCAAGATCTCTTAAAATTTGCTTTCTCTAGATTTTGCTCCCATCTGTCGTGTAGAACGTAGATTCAGTAAGGGAGAGGTTTTTTCCGTACAGTAATAGTTCAAATTTTGATTCGTTGAAGGTCAGGTTGTTAAGCGATGTCTAGTGAAAGATGTTGGTTAGTTCTAGTTGCACATTCCGTACGTCTGTCGTTGATTTTACTGCTGCTAATATCCGTGTATCATCAGCGAACGATAACGGAATGGCAAACTTGCATTGGAGCCCCATATCATTTATCATGATGAGGAAGAGTATAGGACCAAGCACGGTGCCTTGTGGGACTCCATTGACTTCTCCTATGTTCATGATCCATATTTACACGCCTTTTCTAAGCCGTGTTAATCATCTTCTGCAAAAGATTTAGCCTTTCATAATCTTGACAGTTTAATTACTTTTCATTGACGTATCTGTTGTTTCAGTTCCATAGCAGGTCCCGTGGCTATTATGTAGAGTAGTCAATCGCATTAAAGCATACTCTGCCAATGCCTTCATTAATTTGTACATTGAAATGCTAGCCTATATATTAATACGCTAGCATCTACTTCAGTATGTGAGTGAGTGAATCTTGACAAATAGATTGAAGGAAGTTAGAGATAACTATAGAGAGCAGTCAGACAGCGCATGCCTCCGCCAAGCAAGGCCACTGTAACCGAAAATTTAAATTGGCTCTGAAACAATGATTTTCTTTCCATCAACACTAAAATCTAATCATTGGTGCCTTTTGATAGTAGAAACAGTTTCTGCAATTTTCTTGAAGATCCGTTAATAATTTTTTGAATTATGCTACTAGCAAAACATTTTGACAAACATAAGTCAAACACTGAAACGCACCAACCGATCTGCTCCAAAATTATATTAGCTATGTTTGTTACATTACTAACAATTCATATAAATTTCAAAAAGATCCATTCAGAACTTTTTGAGTCACTGTGCTAACAAGCTCGCAACAAACAGGCAAACGAACAAATAAAGAAATCATAACAAAAATTTTGCCATTTACTCTTCCTAACATACCTAATAACTCATGAAAATTTCATGAAAATCCGTCCATAAATTTTGAATTATGGGATTGAGAAAAATAGGCAGATAAATAAGAAGTAGGACGGATTTACACCAAAAAATAATTCTCACTTACTGTTACTCTTCCGAGGAGGATAACTAACTCTGGGAGGGCAACTACCCCCGTTCTAGGGAAGATAACTTACACCCTAGGAGGACTAGACCCCCTCTACTAACAAGTAGGGTCGTCTCCGAAGCTAAAACCGCAGTTCATCTTCTGGGCGATGCCGCCTTGGCTCCAAATGTTGCTAGGGGGCCCTTCTTAGGAGGAAAACTGCCCTCCAGGAGAACAATAAACCCCTTCTTTGGGAGAGAACTCCTCCCCCTCCCCTCCAAGATTTTGACTCCGGGGCCGCATGGACTTTTAATGATCGAGGGACGGGCCTGGCCTGTGCCCGATGCAGATATATAAATCAAACACAAGAAAGAAATACTATATTAATTGCTACATTCACTTTAAGACACATTAAAACAGTCACAGTTTGTTGTAGATACGCAATTGTAGAATATGAGTACTTAAGGGGATCGAACCGGTCGCGAAAAAACTGTTTTTTTTTTTTTTATGAAGCGATATTCCTAAACCTTAAGACAAAGTGTAAAACGTCAGAACAAATACTTTTTGCTCCTGGCCATTTTTTTCATACGACGCATTGAAAACGAGTTATTCTTAGAGAACAAAATTTTGAGAAAATTTTCGAAATCTATTTCCTCCCACAGTTTCCATGCTAGAGAGCTGCGGTTTGTTGCATTGTATTCGCAATTCACGTCTCTTTCAAAGGACTGAACAACGTTTTTGAATTTCGCTTTAGTTTTTGAGACATTTTTGTCATTAATTTTTTCGAATTTTTTCAATTAAAAATAAACAAAAATATCTCAAAAACTATAGTGAAATTCAACAGTGTTGTTCAATCGTTTGAAAGAGACGTGAATTACGAACGCAATGCAAAAAACTACAGCTCTCTAGCTTCAAAATTGTGGGAGGAGATAGAATTTGAAATTGAAAAAAATGAACTATTCAGGAGTCTTATTAGAGACTGCGATTCAGTTTTCTTTGAATAATTCGTTTTCTATAGCAAAAATGGGAAAAAGTACATGAGTCTAACCCACATTGTTTTCCAATTTTACATATCTGTGCCAAGTTTCATTCAAATGGGTGCTTCAATACAAAATCAGATTAAGAATCCTTTCGCTTGAATTTATTGTGGTGAGATCCAAGACTACGACTGAAATAAAAACTTTTTTATTTATATGCTTCTATTTATTCCCTTAGGGTTACGTTGTCTGCCTAAAATTTTGCGTGAATGTCCGTCTCATCTATAGCGACTGTTTAGTGAGAGAAAAAGAATTTTGATAATATGAAGATTTTTGACCGGTTCGGTCCCCTTAAAGTGGGATAATATATCAAAGAACAAAAATACTTGACAGTTCGGATAAAACAGACGTGATCTGCGGGCCGTAGTTGGCCTACCCCTGCTCTAGGTAGACGACTACTACTTAGGTAGAACACTCCAATATACCGTGCATTTTTTCACCGATCCAGGTAGTTCACCCTTATTGACGTAACGCCTCTTTTGTGATGTCATTTTATATCTTTAAACATCATATTTTCACTTAAAAAATGCTTTTGAATAAAGCAATTCAAAAACGCCCGCTTCGTACCTTATCCTTGCTACGAAATTTATCATATTTGGATTATCGCGAGACCTTTGAAAGATATTTATTTTACTTGTGTGCCGGCTCTGTCAAATATAATAATAATATGCTTTATTAGGTACACATATGGAATGGTACACAGGAGACAGCTTAACACTAAAGTTGCTTTAGAAACTAAGATCAGTTAATACTATCATTATTAGCTACATATGACAGTGTGGAATTGATGATGGCTTTTCTTCACTGATCATACTTTCGTTACTAATATGCTTCTTAAGGATACGTACATAGGTCAACTCAAATTGCCATAAGCTATGAGTGCTCTCTGTTACAGTTCATCTAACCAGCACACTCCTTCCCTTAGATGACATGCGAGAAGCTGAATTTACGTAAGCAAAAAATGCTGAAGCATCATTGAATTTAATTAAATTCCCGTCACATATCTCCTATGTATACTGCGGGAAATATCTTCGGTACATCGAAGTATTTGCTCTCAAATGAAAACTTCTTCTACAAAGGAAAAAGAAGAAAGTAAGCTGGAAAAAATAAATTGGCTTCTATTTTACTGAGAAAAATGGCTTCTCCTGTACTTTGTTGATCGTCGAATCAATTTGTATGTCGTGAAATGAGAGAAACTGTGGTTTCAGTCTTTGATGAAAGTAATAGAAATTAGACGCCTGGTCGCAGTAAGAGAAGCTGTAGATATCTTTTGTGAACAGATTTCAAGTTTGGCTGAGCAAGAAAAAGTGGCTTCAAATACATTAATAACGGGACTCTTTGAAAGAGACCCCAATGATCGCTTGCGCAACAACGGTCAAAAACTCAAACATGAAGCTCGAAGAACAACCTTAAGTCAGCAGTTGTTTCCCTATTTCATAGTCAGCATTTGGAATAGACTCCCTTCCGACGTTGTTGGTGCAGAGTCGGTCAACTCGTTTAAAAATCGTCTTGACTTACATTGGGAGAGACATCCTCCACAGCTAAGAACTCCTTCTCCACGAATCNTTCTATTTTTTCTCCTCTCGTTTCTCCATTCCTCTACATCCTACTAACATAATGGCAATAGCTCATAGAGGGCCGGGGTGTAAGTCCCGGTGTCTCTTTGGGAATGAGCCTTTTGGTTCATCTACTGCCGCCTATCTAATCTAATATAAACTATTTCCTCCGAGATGAGACCCCCAGTAAAGTGAACATTATATGATGCTGAAATTGCTATGCATGATGCGACTAAAGTGAACTTCATATTTTCACTTCGAAGCTGACTGAAAAATGTTTCAAGAATATATGAAAATAAAACCTCAGCTATGATTGAAATTCTTTACAGCCAAAATCAGCGCGTCTTGCAAGTTCAATTTTCCCTATATAGTACTGGAAGCGTAAATTGCAGATGGATGGACGACGATACGTATGGAACTATGAGCAAAGTCATATTACACATACCCGTAAGTTACGGTTAAATTGTGAGAGCCCTAAAATATTTAGTTGCGTATAGATAGAATATTGTTATAATATTTGGTTTCATAATGTTAGAAAACGTCTAAAGGTTTTTTGTACACCCGGAAGAGTATTTTTTTGTCAGAAAATTTATTCTGAATGAAACACTGAATCACTGTGGCAAATTTACCTGACGAAGGCGTTCTCTGGCATTAAATCTAAAGCCGGGTTCACACTGGTGTACTTCGTCGGCGCTAACAGCGTAGAGCCAATTCAACTAATCCGATTACGATGACGCAGCTGGCACTACAACTTGCGGCGTTTGCATATTGGGTTAAAAATGCCTAAATGTAAAGCTCAGCGATTTTAAAGTCGTCTAAAACCAAGAGAGATAGTTGCATCTATGCCATAACCAACTATACAAATTTTTAAACATTTTGGGTGCTTTAATTACATGCAAAATGAAAGCGTGCCGCAGCAGTGTGATTGAATTAGTTAAGATGGCTCCATGCTTACAGCGTCGGCAAAAATCGCTACTATCATGGATCCATTTTATCCCTTTACCGAGCAAATAATCGTGCACGGTCACTCCTATAATGGTATTCCTACGGGTCCGCATTTCAGCCATCCGATAAAGGGTTAAGAGGTCAGTTGTCCTCTTTGATAAAGGCAGTTACCGAATGTTCTGTACTTTGAAGGCAGGACGAATATGGAAAGTAGGAATACAGGTTTGAGTGACGAATGATTTGGCGTCAGTGTATCTCACCATGAAAGTTTCACCAACGTTTGGCTCTCTACTGTTGAATCACGTTGCGTTACCACTTCTTTGGAAATGAGAGTAACTTTCGACTTGCACTGCAATGCTAAAAGAAACAATTTCTTATCAGTTACATACTACTTTATTTATACAGGAAGTCCTCGGTATTTACTTAGAAGGGAAATAATAGCTTTCTCGCAGAGTTAACCGCATCTCGACTATTTGGCTATAAATTTCAGTGATAAATTCACAGAAAGTTAAACTTGTGATGCTTATAGTGTCTGTGTAAATTTTCAAACGACTAATCGTTCTGGTTCTAGAAAAAATTATGTTTTGTCAGTTTAACTAATTTCACTGAGCGGCGATAATAGTTTTTTGAGAAAAAAAAAATATTCACAGTTTCGTATCACCAAAGAAAGAAAAATGAACAACACAAATGAGAAAAATATGTATTAAAAAAGAAATCGTTAATCAAAAGTTTAGAATGATTGAAAAAGTCTTTTTTGCTAACATGACCTCCATGACGCTTAATAACTTCAGTAATCCTTCAATCCATGCAGCCAGTTAGTTTCTTTATTGCAGAAGTTGGAACTGCCCTTACTACTGCACCAACAGCATTTCACAAGACAAATTTTGAGTTGTACTGCCTTCCATCTGAGTAAATTTCCCTTTCCAGAAGGGCCCAGAAGTTTTCAGTTGAGTTTAGATCAGGTGCCTACGGTGACCAAACCATCATTTTCTTTCCATGGAACCCCAAAGATTCCAGAAATGCTGTGGTAGTTCGGGCAGAGTGAGAAGGCGCATTATCGTACATGAAAATCAAGTTTCGAAGTAACAAAAGGGATATATCTTCCAGGCATGGGACCAAGGCGTCCTTAAGCATGAAACAATATGACGCAGATCTATTTTTCACGCCATCAGGTACTCTAACCGGACCTACAAGTTGATCCCCTATGACACCAGCCCATATCATAACACCACCTCCCTATTGTTGACGTTTTACGCGTTGATGACACCTCCAGGAAGCACCGAACCCTTACTCCACCCATAAGGTCCATCAAAAGCTGCCCGGGTTTCGTCTGTGAAAAGAACATGATTCATGTTGATTTTCATGTAGTATTTTTCTGTCCATTCCATCCTCAAAATTCTATGTTTTTGGGTCAGAAAAGTCAATTTCAGAGGAGATTTTACGGAAGAAATGGAGCGAAGGATATAATTTCTTCTGTTTTTAGGCCCTTCAGGATGCCCAGAAGCCGTAAAAATGGATTTACTAGTTTGCCTTGGCGCCCTATTATTCGGGCAATAACATCAGGAGAGGTGCCTTTAGCAGCATCTTTGATGATAATTTCTTTCTCTTCGTTAGTTAGAGCTTTTTCAGGTCCCATTTTAGCAGAATATGCAAGAAACAAAAACAAAACCATAATTTATTATCTCGTATACAGGGAACAGTGGATACACCAATCGAGGTCTTCTTTTGTCTAATTCTAGAATTTTGAAGAACCAGTTGTATGATGAACAGAAGAAGCCATCTGTGATAAGAGTAAATTTGGGATTCCTCGCCGTGCAGCGCTTGGCCTCTCGGTGCTGGAGTGCTCCACGCGGTGTAAATGCATACCGTACCGTTCGGGGAATCCCATCCGCGCCTCAGTTGGTGCGATGCCAAGTCTTTGTCACTTCACCACCCAGAGGGCAATCATTGTCGTTCACCTCAAAATGAGAATAAACGCAAAGAGTTGTCAATCAGGAGACACGGCAAAATGTAAACAAGTTCAACTGTGTTGCCATAAGATTCCACGTTTTCCCAGCAAGTTTCATGAAAATTTGATCTCGCAAAACTGAGATATGGTCAACTTGGTCCTAAAGCTATTGTTTTCGTTCTAAGCGGAGACCAGAGACCCGAGCAGGAATGAAACGGTTTAGATCAAGTCCGGCCGACTAGAATAAGACCCGAGGTGTGTTGCAATCAGACTGCCGGTGTCACGTGGGTTAGCTGATCTATATTAGCCCTCTTGCGGGTTTTTCCCATTTGTATTCTAAAAACCCCCAAAATTATAGCTCGACTAACAATGTTTATGAGTGATCGAGGTTTCAGCTTATTCCGCTGAGATTACGTCGCACTCTACCTACAATTTTGAGCCAAACGGAGTTATACCTGAATCTCAGAACAACACGGTCTAGATTCTTAGAGTCTCACTACAACACGCCTCAATCCGTGCTTTTGGATAACTTTGAAAGAAAACGAGGAGTTTTGAAGAAATGCTACATTAATTCTTACATATTCTGAAGTATTAAATAGGAAAGAAAAGTCTCTAAATGATAACACACCTTGCATATCAACAGGGACAGTGTTTAATGTAAGTGAACTGAAACTGGGTAAGGTAAAGGGTGCATATGACCGTAGTACGCTTTTGGGAAGTTGGCACTAGTGCTTTAGGAAAATCCGGTCAATTCAAAATCAAAGTCAAATCGAGGGCCTGGAAATGACAATTTTGGGACTATATCGAAACCTGTACAGAACAAGTCCGGTCTTTAACGAGAACTTCCTGTATAAACAAAATACAATTTAAATTATTCGACACTGCCTATTTTCAAGGTGACTTAATCGTGTTCGGCAAAGTCAGAAAGACTGCACAAAATTGAGTGTAAGCAAGTAAAGCGTACTCATGACATTGCACGCCTTCTTTGGGCCCCGACTGGAATTCAGTCAAGGAGATCTGATCTTTAAGCTATGGCTTTCATTCATATTAATTTACTATTCACTAGCATCTTTGAATACAAAAAGTTATATACTGTGAAAGTAGTATTTTAAGTATACTGCAGCATATTTACTATGTTCAAAAATATTTACTCATTTTATTTAATTTAACTATCGACGTTAATTTCGATTGGTCATTCAGTTATGTAATGAAGAATTTCTAGCAATTTTATCGCATTCTATATATGCAACATTTTTCTCTAAGTTTAATATGTTTACATCTGTTGCTCAACTTTCTCCTTACTCCTCATAGCTGCCGTGCGCAGGTATCTTGGTGTGCTGTGCCACACCATCATGACTCTGCACGCCGAGGACCGGCCTGAGCTCCGAAGTCGCTGGCCGGAGCTGGCAGCAGCCATGAAGAAAGCTGGCAGCTACAGGGACTTCATTGGTGTGGTTTTCTCTTGTAGAGACGCGCCCCTTGTTGCTCGCACTGTTGCCGAAATGCTTCGGGCCGAAGGAACGGAGTGGGTGGCGTACGATGGTGAGTGAGTTCAAGTTACGTGAAGTAGCTACTTGTTTCAATGATCACCTGAAGAAATCTAAATTCAAAGTTTACTCACAGTTACATCACGCTACAGTTTTTGTTGTACTAATTCTTTGAGTACTCACGTACAACTTGCTTAGTGAGTCCCATTGTTTATCATCAATCGTGTTGAAATTCCTTAGTAGTTAATAAAGATCAATTTCTCTCTTGTTAGGCTTCGAAAATCCCCGGAACCCAAAACGCTATACTTCCCAAAACAGACGTTTACTGACTCTTACGTTGCTTTATCGTTCTCTGCTATGCAAGGTGCACTGAACTTATTACTTCACCAACTGTAACCAAGCAAATGTCAGACTCGCGACACGTGCTGCACAATCATCTATTCCAGCGGGACCAGTGGAAATTTCATGGTTAGTGAATGTTATCACTTACCTATCCAGCCTGAGGTAGCGCTTCTATCTTAACCTACCCCGTCTGAACTCACGTCCACCTCTTAACCCTGGTTATCGTCACCGAGTCCGTCTACCTTACATCTCGTCTAATATTTCTTAGTATTTGGATTTCACCAGTGAATCATGCATTTGGTCTGTCAGCGAAAAATTCGCTCTTGTGACATGAGAATGACGCAGAATTACGACGGTACATCTTGCATTGTTCTCCTATCTATTTGCACACTTTTTTTAAGCTCTGTTTCCCACAGTTAACAGCTAGTTTAACCCTTTATAATCTTACATGCTTTATTTGTTGGCGAATCCGTTTTTCTCACTATTTCGGGAGCTATAGATATTGATCAGTAGCTCATAACTTTTCTGTTTTGTGGAATGCGATAGCTATACAATAAAGTAAAAAAAAAATTCTGTCAATTCCATCAGTTGCAGCAGCGTAATCTTCTGTTCTCAAAATGTCAGTGTATTTCTTCAGACATTGCCCTACTGTGTCGGATATTCTCCCACGCCATAACATAAAATACAGTCAGAGCACATTCGATTAAAAAATGCCTTAGAGTCCAACATTACCCATTATGTATACGTATCCTGGCTACGCATCTGACCCTGTTAAAAATGTCATCTGCTATCAGAAAGCGAATAGAATGTTGCAAAAAAAATGAAAAGTGGTACATATGATACGGGTGGAATGATTCACATTTGAAGTTAATTCTCTCATTTCCTTCTATCTACTATTGAAAATTATTTTCTACAAAGGTCGTGCATGTGTTTGTTAGGAAAGCTGTTCAGACAGATGCTCAAAGAGCAGTGTGCAACATTGCACGCATATGCAAGCAACTGCCAAAAATGCTCTACCAGTTGAACTTGGCAATCTGAGGATCTAAGCTGCCGGGGTATTGTTACCCCTTGTTTCTGAAATTCAAATACCTGTAGAAAAATTGTGAATTCAGGATATGCTTTGCTTTTGCAAAATTATCTTCGGAAGCTATACTGTATAGTAGTGATACTTAAACATCGATATTATAATTTTACTTGAAGCCCCATCCATCCATTTGTACGTTCATGTATCTGCACATAACGCTTTTCAGTTTTAAATAGGAGAAATTCAACTTACAAGAAGCTCTGATTTTCGCAGGAAGGAAGTTCAACTATAGCCGTCTTCTCTTTCGCTTCTTGAAAAAAAAAAAAGGAAAGACATCAAGATCATTTCACCCGCATCATATCTACCGCGTTCCAAACACACGCGGTGAGCCTTCCAAGTTTGTGATTTTTGATCGTCAACCGTACTGGAAATCTTTTATCACGATCAATCCCGATCACAAGAAGTTTGAAAATTATATTTCACTCTGTAATTAGATTTATCTATTTTAAATACATTATCTAGTAATTAAAGCTTCTTTTTTATCTAAATTTACCCATATAGCGAATTTTGTGTATGTTTGATTCAAACTTCTGTACAGCGGGAAGCATTTGGCAACTATATCTTGCTAATTAGTAACAACTGTAGCATATTCCTCAAGTTACGTCTGTACCTTCTTTTTTCATTAGTAAAAGCTACAATGGAGCAAGAGTTGCGTTTTAATAGAAGCAACGGATGTACACAGTGTGAATTGCTATAGAAATTAAAGAAAATTCTAAATAAAATATTATTGTTTTATCGTCTGCATTTGAGAGGATGCCAGTGAGTGAACTTTTAGCTATACTTTTCACCAATATATATAAAGTTTTACCCGCCAATCAGCATCTTCAACTAAAATAAATACCTCACCGATAATGTGAGGGCGGAATAGCGATTAATAGTAATGGAATGCTGAATTCGCGTATTGTGACTTTGAAGTGATCGTGGCTTCTGTTTCTGACGCCGTTGGGACAAGGAGGCGAATTTTTTGTGATTTTGATCGTCGATTCTTGTGTTTGTGATCGACGAGAAGATGAATCGTGTCGATTCGGCCTTAGTATCCTACCAGTGTTCGACTGAGCATCGTGTCGCAAAGATGGTTACAACACCTTCTCCCTCTGAGCCAATATGGACTCAATCCGTCCAACAATTGATGAAAGAAGGATTTCATCAATGTCCCATGCTATGGAATGTTTGTACATGCTACATACACAATAATATATTATTTTAGAGTGGCATAGTTAGTCGATTTCTGGTATTTACTGTATTATATTTGCTTTACTGTATTTGCTGTCCATTAATTATATATGAGCCATACATTTTACTCTCAAAAGCTGTCAATTTTCCAATATCATTGAAAGTTTATCAGCTGCTACTTTATGATAAAATAAAGTGGTTAGAGATTTAAAAAGTATGAAGCATAAGTTGCTACTCTTTATACGCCATAAGTTGTATGAAGATTTATCATTTATCTATAGTTAGATGCACAGTTTTTTTATTGGCTGCAGGTTTCTCAGCAATATTGGGAAACACAATGAGTTGTTAAGGATCTTCTGAGTTTTATATCCAGATTTCAAATCCTTAGTACAAAAAATCGATCTGCGAGACACGAAGCGCTACAAACGATCAAAAACAGCGCAGCTGACTTTGATGCGGCAAATTAAAAGCACATCACTACCTACTGTACATGCTACAAGCGAGAGTAGTGGGCAGTATAGCGAAATGCCCGCTTCTGAGGGTTACCTACTCTCGCGGCTCCCCTCGCGCGTGAGCTTCCGGTTTATAACGGCCAATGCACTAACGGTTTAGCAGGGGTGTATAGCGGGGCGCGTAAACCGGAAGTGGGCGGGGCATGGGAAACTGGAAGTAGGTGGAGCCGGAACCTACCCTCAAAAATAGCTATATCGCATCATTACCCGCTACTAGCGAGACAGGACTATGCCAATTGACGATTGACTATGAAGTCGGGTCACCGAAAGTGCATTCCCGTCAATTTGCTATCATGTTGTTGTAATAACTTGAGGGTAGGATAGCGGCAACACTTATTAGGCTTTTCCTGATCAACCCATTTATTTTGGTGTTTAGACTTGAACTTAACTATGATAATACAACAAATATAAGAACTGGATTAAATAATTAACTGTTTCTTTCGTTTACTGTTGTGCCATATAAAAAAGCAAATTTCAATATTGAATAGCTACTGCCGGTAGCAAGAAAGATAAGCGTTTCTGTCAGTCTTTCTCCTGGTTAGATAGTCTCGCATCAAAGTTTTGTATGTCTTTATGCATAAAGAAACTAATTACAAAAGATGAGTAAATAGCTGTTGGTAAGCGAAGTTAATTACGGTAAAGATTTTCATCTTTGCTACATAATTCAAGAAATATATTTTGAAATAGTTTTGTAACTGCTACTTTCTCTTCTCTGAAGCCACAGCTTGACCAACACTGGTCGATTTTTCCTTCTACAACTTCGAGCGAACTCTTCTTTATTGTCACTTGCCCGCAGCCATTGCCAGTCACAAATCCCTTTGCAACTGGTGACGCTACACTAGTTGCGTCGTCTGATAGCGCATCCAAAAGTTGAGGCAATTCTGTTGCCGTTGTTGCAGTAATTGATTTCCCCGTGTAATAGGGCCTTTAGAGGCCACGAAGATGTACGTAAGACACTTGCGCTCGAGAACGCATGGCTCTAGGTGATTATGCTGGACCGGACTGAACATAACTTTACAGCCTATAATCATGTAACTTCTACTGCTTGGATTAACATAGGTCCTCGCCTATCTCCACTCCAGTAAATTGTAAAAACTGCTCACCGTGTGTGAGAACGAAGCTAGAAAATTTTGTGTTAGATATATTACTGTTGAAACGGTCTGCTTATAAAGTAAACACAGAAAAAGAAAAATAAACCAACCCACATATGAAGTCATTTGTCCTAGTGACACAGAACTTATGTAGACAGCCGCTTCGACCTAAGTCAGAAAATCATTGAAGATTTCTGTGATAACAAATATATAGACACAGAAAAGCGGAAACTGCACGCGGTCTATTAGACGCCTATGAGTAGCACATATACAGTATTTCACAGGCTTATGAATGTGCTGATGTCAACTATATTCAGTCCATTTTATGAAGGCAGTTTGGGCGGGGCATGAGAGACTTCTCGTGTGTCATATTTCTTAATTCAATAAAAATTGGCTCAATATGCTGTGAGACGCAGGGCGGTGTAGCGTGTACTAAACCACTTAACCAGTTTTTTCTCTGATGTAACCCTAAAGATAAGCTGGTACTTCATGCTTCTGTACTATTGTTCTGGTGTTAGGTAAATCGTGTAGTTAGTAGTTGTGCCGTATTCACGAGCTGCAGCAATAATCATGCCAACTACGCGAGCACAAGTCTCTGATCGTAAATGAAGGAATAAAAATAATCGATTATTACATACGGTAAAAGCGAAAAACACTAGAACATTTTCTCATGCAAATTCCGGTTAAATCACTTCCAAGTATGCCAATGCACTAACTGGTACCGGTATTAGGCTGTGTCAGGTGCAGGGATAAAAGGAACGTTCGATGAAGGAATGATAGGAGCTCATCTGTAAGTGTAATAGAGGGAAATTTTGAACACAAATGTGCGTTAAGTTTGACCATATTTTTTATAAATTGAAGTGCTTAAGAATGTTAGCTACCTAAACACCACTCACCGTTGCTGGTAGTATCTCAAGGCCAATGGCAACGATAAGTAGAAAACAAAAACGAAATTGAACACGTAATAGTCTTCGTATTTCACCAAGACAGTTCGGTCGCGGCGTAATTCCTCCATAGCGTTGCCAATTTTATGGGTATTTCTGAGATTTTGTTCGGCCCATATCTTAGCCCCGCCCACTACCTGTAAGTAGAGAAATCTCAGAAATACCCATAGAATTGGAACCGCAATAGACGAGTTTGATCACCACCGAACTGCCTTGCTATAATGGTCAGACTATTAATGGTTTTTTCATTACCTCATCAGATCTATTTGTGAAGCTGAGACACCTTTGAATCATCGAGATTTTTACTTATTCGCTCACACCATATCCCTGTGTGTACTTAACAGGGGTGTTTGTCTGAACGGCCAAGTAGCACTCAGTTTAGTTGACAGCAAAATGCCTCAATAGCACGCGATCATGCTTGAAAAACTACAGAACTGTCCCTGCGTTACTTTTTATTTCCAGGGCGAAGAATTAAATTACTGATCTTATAACGTCAAGCTTATAATTATTTAGAAAACATAGCTCTGCTGATGGCAATATTCTCTTTGGATAATTTCATTGCGACTACAGACAGTGACGTCGAGCTGCTATCGCTGCTGCTGCCCCACGCCCAGCCTGAGGTCCTGGATGTTCGGCTCTCCGTCACCCCGCCCCCAGCGTGGCCTCAGGTGGCCCAGCTCTTCAGAGGGAAACTGAAGCTTTTCGAGGTGGACGGCACGACCCCTGAGCTTGTGGACTGGCTGCAACCTCTGCACAGCAGCAAGTTAGTTGTATTATTTACAGTGTTGTTCCCTTCCTTTATCATCCTTAGAATGCCAAAAACAAAAGCCATTTGCTATAAAAACGCTTTGCATTTCTAGGCGTAGCTATTTCGTAACTTATTCTGCCAGACATAATATTTGCAAAAATATCGACAGAAAAATTATACGATGACACTGAAACGTCGGCCAACGGGAAACAATCAAATGAGGTATGTCTGAAACTAACAAGCTATTTCGGGTTTCCACATTTCTTACGTAGGTTCCAGTTATATTGCAGTAATAGCGGAATTTCAGGTAGGCAATGGTAGGGTGGGAGAGAAAGAGGTAAGGTGATTGAGAGAAAGGATACATCACCCTCGCCTAAAATCGACGCGCGGCCCAGTGTTGTCCGTTTTTACGCCCAATTTTCGTATATACCCGAACATAATTTCGGGTAAATTAGTAAAAATTGAGGTTCTATGTCGGGTAGGTTAGGGGGGCATGGCCTGTTTTTTTTTTTAATTAGAAATTTTTGGGTAGTGTCGCGTTTAGTCAATGGTGAATTAAGGTTAGGTAGCCTCACCTCACAGTCCGATTGAGTGTGTCTGCATATCGATCCCTTATTACCTACGCCAAGGAATTTATGTTTTCGTCGTGTTTGTCTGTCACCAAGATAACTAAAAAAGTTCGGAACCGATTTGGACGAAATTTGCAGGGATTGTTAGGAATGTTAGAAGGAACAGATGATTGAGTTTTGGTGAAGATATGTCTATCCGTTTGTTTGTTTTTCTGCCTCATTTTTCTCAATGCCATAACTCAAAATGTTATCGATGGATTTTTATGAAATTAACATGAGTTGTTAGGAATAAAACAATGAGTAAATGATCAAATTTTGATAATAATCCGTTTGTTCGTTCGTTCGTTTGTCACTGTTAGCACAATGCTTGTTAGCACAATAACTAAAAAAATATTGAATGGATCTTTATGAAATTCATAGAAGTTGTTAGTGAAGTTAAAAGACATGAATGATTAAATTTTGGTGCAGATCGGTTTGTTCGTTTGTATGTTTGATTCATGTTTGTCATAATTCGTCTGTAGCAGTATAACTCAAAATGCTATGAACGGATCTTCTAGAAAGTTGCACAAGCTGTTATTAATATCAAAAGGCACAAATGATTAGAATTTGGAGCTTATACGAAGAAAATTATGGTTTCAGAGCCTATTTAAATTTTTTGCTACCGTTGCCTGGTTTGGCGGAGGTATGCGCTCTGTACTGTACTGTATCTTGAGATGTCTCTGAATGCTGAAACGATGATGCTGTGTGTGTGTCTAGACGTTTTGTATTTGGACACTGTCACAGAAATAAGTGGAACTTGTAGTTGAATCGTATATCCATGGCATCGGGCAAATTAATGCACTCGAGCTAAGAAGTTGGAACCACCAGAAAATTCACCACGTTGTGCAGTTCAAGACACTCTCTACAAGTGGCCATTTCCCTAAGATGTAAGTTATAACCCTCAGATGCGAGAACATTTATTCCTGTATTTGTGCAGCGATTTCGTTCAAAGTTGGCTTAGCAGTGCAGCCCAACAGGCCGTATTCATCGATGCATCACTCGGCTGTCGTGGGTTCAGCGCTCGTGCAATGATCGTGCATTGTACAGATTTTCTTTTGCTTTTTATTTTAAGAGGGACCTAGCTTTGATTTTCAGAAGAGAAGTTGTATACTTATCATGCAATTTGATATACTTTATCTAATAGTGCATGGTGCACACGCATATGACCCCGGTGTGGAGAGCTCATGAAATATAGTTTTGGGTGTACTTAGCTAGCTAAAGCCGAAATTTCGTGCATCGATGAAACTTGAGTTCTTGATCGTGGTGTATAGAGTGCGGGGTGAGGCACGTGGCATTCATGTGGAACAATGGTATATCCTGAGCTCCTTCTGGAGGCTCATAGTTCCCCAAACATCTACGGTAGGTGAGTGCTTCATACTAGATTGTAATTGCGTCGATGTCCCAGCAGGATATACCTAGACCAGTGGTTCTCAACCTTTCTCATTGGCGGCACACTAACTTGGTACGGAAAATAGTGCGGCGCCCCTGCCACCAGTTGAGATTTTTTTCCAGTTATTAGTCGAGCGAGGAAACTTATCGGTACGAAGTACGTCAACATCTCGTTTGAATCGCGTTTGGTACGTGCATCGAATAAGTTAAATAACGTAATACGCTCTGTTTCATTTGACTTGAGTGGTTTTAAGCATTTTTAAATCTCATGTTTTGAATATCAGACCAAAAAGTCACGGATTTCATAGGAAATTTCTGAAGAACCAGATACCTTCCTACTTATTATAGCTAATTGGCCAGTAATGGACTGGCGGCGCGCTAATCAATGGGCGGTGACGCACTTGTGCGCCGCGGGGCACCCGTTGAGAAGCACTGACCTAGACAGTTGGCCCAAAGCTGAATTTCTTTCAACGGGCAGTTTAACATGGCGCTCGGGGCCTTGGGGAAAGGTTTGTTCAGGTTAGAAGCTGAACTGCTCGTGTATTGTGTAATACTGCATAGATAAACGAAACTCTTATTGCATTGTTATGCTAATGACAGTGAAGTTAACGTCTTTTTTATCTTTGGACAATGGGCTTTATTTTTTATTTGCCTGAGAGTTTTGGTTGACCTACTGCACTATTTTATGAACTGCCAATTCCTGACGTCTATGTGTGCTGTAACGGATCTTAAATGATCTAAGCTCCATGAGAAGCTTTGACATCAATTTTGAAAGCTGCTTGCTGCTTATCTACACAGCTACGCAGGGCATGGGATGCAGCAGCGAAACTTTCCAAAGGACGTAGATCCTTCAAGTTACTAGGACTGTATGAACAGAGTTTTGACAGCAGCGTGTACACCAGTGCATTTTTTGTATTTCCAGTTGCAAGCTGTTCCGCTTCAGAAGCAATATAGACTCTATGGACAGCGTAACAGCTCTCGCCAGAGTGAAAACCGAAAATTCAAAGTTTTCGGTGTATCTCCGTCGACCTTTGAGTCTTTTACAGCTGGACGGATGCTGCACGGAGTTGAGTAAGTTCACCAATAAAATTATTAACTAGTTACGCGTTACGAGCTATAGCTAAATGTCATGGGGCTAAATAAGTGTTTTTTTTTTCTGGTGTGGTGGCCCAGGCGTCCCAAAGGAGAAGCGTAACTTTCGATAAATGAATTTACCCATAGAGGATCGAGAGAAACCTTCATTCCGTCGGAACAGCGTACGTCGTGTTAAGTGTCCTAGAAGACACGCTCGTTCTTAAAGGGTTTATCGGTACAGTTAAGCATGCAGCGCAGTGGCAGTGTCATGATATAGCACTGTCTCACTCAGTGTCGCGAAGTCCAATATAAGGTTCATAACTAATAAGGCGACGTTTTGATGATGAAAATAGTTAGGCGTCAACAGTGGTCATTGAGTCCCATGTGAAGCACTGATTTAACAAGCAATGATGGCGATGGTTAACTCATGTCGTATTCCTCATGAATCTTCCATGTTTGCTGTAATATTTACCTCCTGTCAAGGAGGTAAATATTGATAGTTACCTCCGCCAAGGAGGTTATGTTTTCATCGTGTTTGTCTGTCTGCTCTTTGTCTGTCATCAAGATAACTCAAAAAGTTATGGTATGATTTAGACGAAATTTACAGGGTTTGTTAGGTATGTTAGGAGGAACACATGATTGTCCATCCGTTTGTTTGTTTGTCTGCCTCATTTTTCTCAATGCCATAGCTCAAAAAGTGATGGATGGATTTTTATGAAATTAACATGAGTTGGTATGTACATGACAACGAGTAAATGACTAAACTTTGGTAATGATCAGTTGGTATGTTCGTTTGTAGCTGTTTTTGATTTTATGCTTGTTAGCACAACAACTCAAAAAATAATAAATGGATCTTTATGAAATTGATAGGGGTTGTTAGTAATGTTAAAAGACATGTATGATTAAATTTTGGTTCAGATCGGTCCGTTCGTTTGTATGTTTGACTCATGTTTGTCATAACGTTTGTTAGCAGTATAACTGAAAAAGTTATGAACGGATCTTCAAGAAAATTGAACAAGCTGTTATTAGTATCAAAAGGCACAACTTATTGGTTTTTTAAGTTTATAAAAAGAAAATTATGGTTTCAGAGCCAATTTGAATTTTTTTTTGCTAGCGTTGCCTCGCATGGCGGAGGCTTGCGCTCTCAGAGTGCTCTAGTTCTAACTTTCTTTAGTCAACTGCAGCAGTGTAATCCTCTGGCTCTAGCGGACATTTACGAGTATCTCCAATAAGACGCGATACTTTGATGTTTTTGATTGGGATAAACTTCTTCATCTATACTTTTGAGCCTTACACCAACCTCTGCTATAGTATACTCATAGCTGTAGCTACTGAATTGCGTGCAAATATTTCACTGCCAGATGTAGCGAGAGAAGTCTGCTCAAGCTACATATTCCGCAGATTAACAGATTAATACATGTGCAGGTCTATTTGCTCAAAAGTATGAAGAAATGCGTTGATATCTATCTGTTTATCTGCAAGTTTCTACTTAATTCCGTATTTATCTATCCGGGTATATATGTTCGTGCTGCAGTGTGCTATATCTGAGCTCAGAGTGAATTTCATGTGTAAATAAAGTTTGATTAAAAAACGTTTGAATTGAGGGTTATCCATGGTATGATGACTCTGTTAGTAGCTCCATATCATTTGGATTACTGCTAACTAGTAAAGAAGCTTATGGTCATCTCGTTTCATCTCGCTTTCACAACGAGGAGACAATAGTTCCCCTTAACCTCGGGTACAAGCGATTTCAAAATCTAGCGACAAAGCAGAAAGGACTAATGTTCCAAGGCTTTCTCCCAACCTGGGGTGCCCGCAGCCCAATATGCGAGATGACTTTTTGGGGGTTCGGAATCTTCAAGTATTTAATTCATTGAAATATTGACTTGAATAAATTAGCTACACAAACTTAGTGAAAAAATTTCATTCTATATTATCATATTAGTTACTAATTTTGATGAGGGTAAGAGAATATACTGCATGTTTTCTGCGGAAGGAAGACTAAGAGAAAGTACGGAACCTCTGGGCTAGACTGAGACCATAGTGATAGGTATTCCAGAAGGCCTTGGCTAATGTAATTCAGTACAAAACTCGAGAGTCCGTTTGTTGAGAAAACTGTTCAGACAAATGCTCGCTGGGCAGTCACGTCACGTACGTACGTAAGTACATACGATCATTAATTGCCTTTACGGGAATCTCAACTCGAACCGGCAGACTCACTCCTACAGTCGACAGACATGTAGTCTTCGTTGGAAAAGTGCCTCATGTTGCTGAAATTTTGACTACCTGCAGAAAAACTGCGATGTATTCGACTTTTTCCTTCACTGTAGGCGACACAATAATCATCAACACCATATAATAAACACCGTCATGTATTTATTTATACGTTTGTAAGTTTCGTGTCACCGTTTTAAAGAAATAGAAAGGCAAAAAATAAACCAGGTTGCAGATTTTGTTATTAGGTTGCGTTCTCATGGGGACTGCAGGTTGCAGGAGATGGCGAAATTAAGTAGAATCGTTATTCCTCTGATATTTCAATGCACTTCTTGCTTGAAACACTTCTTGGAATCGAAAAAAAATAATAATACTTCTCCTAGCGCGGCCATACAGTGTTATTTTCATAACCTTTTCCATACATCGAACAATATGTTTGTTCTCAGCTTACCACGTAGCTACAAATTTAGCAGCTAATCTCATGGAGTTTCTCCGTTCCTACGTTGCCAGCCTGGTGTGATTTAATAATAATAATAACTAGAGTACTCTGAGAGCGCATACCTCCGCCAAGTAAGCCAACGGTAGCAAAATTTTAAATTCGCTCTGAAACCATAATTTTCCTTGCATAAACTCCAAAATCTAATCATTTGTGCCTTTTTATATTAATAACAGCTTGTTTAATTTTTTCGAAGATCCGTTCATAACTTCTTGAGTTATACTGTTAACAAACGTTATGACAAATATGAGTCAAACATACAAACGAACCAACCGATCTGCACCAAAATTTGATCATTTATGTCGTTTGTCATTACTAAGAACTCCAATAAATTTCATAAAGATTCATTCATTATTTTTTGAGTTATTGTGCTAACAAGCATAAAATTAAAAACAGTGACAAACGAACGAACGAACTAAAGGATCATTACCAAAATTTGGTAATCTACTCTTTATTATATACCTAACAACTCATGATAATTTCATCAAAATCCATTCATAACTTTTTGAGTTATGACATCGAGAAAAAGGACGCAGACAAACAAACAAACAAACGGATGGACATATCTTCATCAAAAGTTAATCGTCTGTTCATTCTAACATACCTAACAATCCCTGTAAATTTCATCCAAATCGGTTCATAACTTTTTGAGTTATGTTGGTGACAGACAAATAGACAGACAGACAGTCAGTCAACCACGACGAAAAAATAACCTCCTTGGCGGAGGTAATAATAATCAACGAAAGGCGGACGAAGCGATGATTTTTCACGGGCAGTAGATATTATTCCTTTTAGCTCGATATCTTCCTTTTGACGAAGCAGATTTCACTTCAACACAAAATCTACGATGTACTGAAGGCTTGCTCGGTATTATGGATACGCGGCGGGTAATTTATTTAAATTCGCTGAGGCATTGATGCTTGCTAATGCAAGAAGTTTTCCGCATGTGAACTGTGGTGTGGGAAACGATTGTGCTTCTTCCATGAATTGAAAGAGTGAGCACTTATCTCTTATTAATAGAGCCAGGATTTCTAGTACTAAAAAAGGGGTCAAAAATGCGCTAAAGAGCCAGTCAAAATAGCACTTAAAAAAGTCGGTATTGCAGGTATCATAGCAAAATAGTTTTCATTTCTAGCCAAATAATTTCAATTTCTAGCAAAATAATTTCTATTTCTAGCAAAATAATTTCTATTTCTTGCAAAATAATTTCTATTTCTAGCAAAATAATTTCTATTTCTAGCAAAATAATTTCTATTTCTAGCAAAATAATTTCTATTTCTAGCAAAATAGATCTTATTGGTAGCAAAGTAGCACGAAAAACTTTGTTAGTTTTGGCTAATACTCAGCAGTTGTCATTCATTTTTAGCAATAAAAAACTGAAAGTTATGATTTTAACCGAAAACCATGTTTTTCTTCACTCAACCTAAAGTCATATTCAATGAACAGGAAGTTATACAGCTGTGACCTTTCTTCATGGTGATCAGTTTTTTTAGTATATATGAGAATGAAATTAAACAACTTTATTTATATTTAAAAACAAACATAACCAAACATAACCCTAGGTTACCTCACGTTAAGGTCACGTCAGGGTTACATCAGGTCAGGTCATTCACTAAAAGAGCTCTCCAGCCCCTGTATAAGCTCGGTGGAGCTCATATCCTGGACACCACTCAAATAAAAATAATAAGACTCAAGGCTTCAATCATATAGGAGACTCCAGAATATAGAATGCTGTATTATAATAGAAACCTGACTAAATGCTCGGTTCCTAGATAACTCCAGCACTAGATTATTCTAGGAGCTTACCAAATAATTTAGAGTTTTACAGAAGTAGAAAATAATCCATGGTGCCATTATGTCTCATAAATACAACAGAGCTTCTTCAGATAACATGAATTGATTGCATAATGCATATTTGCTCTACCTTCACGACTGTAAAATGTCTAGCATAAGATAATGCTGCTGCTATCCCTGTACCCCATCTCGTTACAATAGGCTGTGGGGGAAGGGGCACGTCAGGAGCTTTGTCTCTGAGGAATTCGCATCTATTTGGGGCATTCAGGAATATTTTTTTTTACCGTTGGCTATTAGTTTGTCAACGTCCTGCAAGTGCGTCTGCACCTTTTCTGTAACTCTGTCCAAGCCGTGTGCGGGGAAAATAAGGAGCAGCATATTGGGATACAGAATTTGCAGAGAAGTAGCAATTTTCTGAATTTGTGCTGCAGCGTCTGTCACCAGCAACATGTTATTATACATGATGGATTCTGACCAAGGATGCGATAAAGATGACGCAATGAACAGCGACATGTTGTACCATTAGTGCGTTCTAGTTGAGTGGAATTTAACAGATACATGTCAAATTCTTTGTTTAATTCAAGTGTGCCTATTATTGCTGTTCAAATCTGCCCTCCCGTCGTATCAGTACATTCGTTCACTGCCAGCACTTGTGTAACTTGTTATGTCGTGATCAAAATGACAGTGACTTGCACAATTCCTTTCGTTTTCTTTCATAGGAAATTTAAATAAAGTTGAAACATGGCAAAGATAATTATATATTAACTGGTTATTCAGCAGCATACTAATAATTAAATAATTCTATGTTCAATGGTAAAAATACGTACTACTTTTTGCATGTTCTATAGTCGTTTATTGCATGATGACTACTTTTTTGCTTTGTGTCTGATCAAAATACCGTTTATAGTAGAGTAGCATCTGCTGCAATAACTGCAATTTTTTATTTGTATTTACAGTCGTAATAGCAATAATCGAATAAATGCTAGAGATCCGG
>LQNS02278142.1:2657427-2669392 GCA_001587735.2 Parhyale hawaiensis | reverse complement strand
AATAAAGCGCAAAACAATGAAGAATGAACGACGAAAATCGCCAATATATTTGCCTCTCGCGTTAGCTGTAGCACAGATACCGGATTTCGCATGTAAGGCCAAATGCGAGTTCAACAGTGAATTCAGGCGTAACACACGAAGGAAGGAAGGAACGAAGGAACGAAGGAACGAAGGAACGAAGGAACAACGCTATTAATATTATAGATTTATAAAAAAATTTATCTAGTTATATTTTCAAATATTATGGCAATAAAGTGAGTACTTAGCATAGTTTTTATGGTCATTTATACAATAATGACTAGCTTTCTTCCAGTCAAAATAGCGCTTATAGCAAAATGGCATTTTGCACTAAATGAAAAGTTTTTATAGTCGTTATAGCAATAATAGAATAAATGCTAAAAATCCTGGCTCTAGTTATCACTCACTTGCTGTTGCAACCATAGGCTAGCATACATGTCGGTCTCACAAACATTCAGATATTCTATCTGATGATGCTATAAGACTTCGGATCCTTGAAAGGTCAACCGAAGTTAATTGGTTCATACCGACTTCCAAATCATAAAAGTGTTTCCGGAAGCTATCGTGTAAACAGCATTTGCCTTGTAAGCACTACCAGCATTAACTGAGTAGATGCTATAGCTCACATGTCTATATCTTGGAGCAATACTGCACTTAGTCTTCATTTTTAAGTAGCTATGCCTTAGTGGTTAACCACTCATAAATTACTCTTATAGGTGTTAATATTTAAAATATAATTGAAATACAAGATCTGACATCGTTCCTCTACCACTCTCCACTACTGAGCCGACTTTATACACTGTAGCGAAAATAAACCCCCAACTTAAAGTATTAGCACTAATAACGGAACCCTACTCTGATATAGAGTAAGGATAGAAATTTATTCAGTTGTGAAATGGGGCAAAGTTGAAAACGTTCATTTCACCCATTACTCAAAGTTGTCTATACTATTGCAGGAGTGATGATTGAGATGCCCTTCCACGTGAGTGAAGGTGTCGAGACGCAGATGCCAGCAGACCCACCTGTTGCTCTCACGCTGACAAACGTTCCCATGGACTCTGCCGACCACACGGCTGAGACCATCTGCCGCCTGGCATCTAATATAAGGAAGTGAGGGTTACTGAGGAAATGATTCCAAAATCGTAGGCTTTTTTGACTGTTGTCTAGTGTTTGGAAGGTCATTCTTTTGAAGTAGAAAAATTAAGAATGGAAGTAGAAACCCCCGTTCAAGTTACGTTCGTACAAATCATCGTTTGGGGTGACGACTGCTGAACTAAGGAACCACGTTGTTTTGCTAATTATAATGGAAGTGGATTCATTTTCAAGCATTTATGGCAGCTACTGTGTGCGTACAGAGGTGAACCTATTTACGGTTAAGATGATAGTGTATGCAATAGCAATATTGTATTGGTAATGTGAAAACTTGTATTCACCGAACAGTGCGATTACATCTTCCAGGGTGCTTAACGAATTGAATGAATTCATTTATCGTAGTATAGTTTTGAAATAATTTTTTTCCAGAGCAATTAGTAGAACTCGGCAACGGTGATCATTAAAAGAAGAAAAACAAACAAGTGTTGCTGAGAACGTTTGTTTAACTTTAAGAATATTAATTATTGCCAGTTGATTGATATCAACAGCAATGCGCGTTCTTGGTATGTGTTTAGTTTATTATATATTATTGTATTGTCTCATAGGTTTCTCGTGTACTCAACTCAGGACCACACTAATCAGCGAATTTAACTTTAGCCTTGCTAATAATACGAGTGTCTCAAACGCTTATGCCTTGCGCATGTAGTTAGCACAATCAATTGTAAAATCAGATAGCCGTAGGCGCTGTTTTGTTTCTTTCTCTGATCACCCAGCTGTGTCTCCACCAGCTTGTTCAGAAGCCGTGCAATGCTTGCTTTTTTTTGTTGAAGTTCACAGACACTCGCAGATGACCACAGACTACATCATACGTATGGCGTAGTCCATGATATGAGTCTTTGCTATATGTAGCGATCATAGTATGTGAACTAAAGTCGTTAGGTACCACTACAAACTACACTTTACGTATACTGTAGCTACATCATCAAACTATGCTGTAGAAATGGAAAGTTTATTTCACACTTGATGTCACCGGCTCAAATTTCACCAATATTTTCTGAATTTATTTTCTTTTGAACACTTTGGCGACAGGGTATTTCCTTCCAGGTATCTCTCAGACATAAATGAATTAAATAGGTTTGCTGAGTATAAATAAATAATCTACTGTTGGAATACGTGTAGAAGTAGAATCCTTTAGTAAAACTTATTTTGAAACATCAACAGGCTAAACGACGACTTTCATCCTGTGAACAATGTTTGTTGATAACGTTAAAATGGGCAGATTTCGGAACATTTATCTCGTAAACTGCGACCTCAGCACCACGGACGCGTACTCGGTGTTGGCACGCCTGCATAAGGGAGGCATTCGGACTACACGCCGTATTGCTGAAAGAGGCACATTCTTCCGCAGGTATGTGGGGACTGTTTCTTCCAGTTTAAGTATGATCTTTTGTTTGTTGTATGTAACTACTTGTCTGTCAAGGCTTGCGGCTTTTGATACTCGTCTTTGTAAAGGTTTCTCGCACATGCTCAGTGAAGAGCATGTAGTCGAAGAATCTCCGTACGATATTTCTTTTAGAAAGATGAACTTCAGAATTAACGAGAACGCCTCGGTGGCGTGGGGGGCAAATTCAACGAAGTCATTTTTGATGAACGAGGCTAGGGAACAGCCCCATTCTTAGCATGGATTAGCTCTTTAATAATAACATAGGAAAAAAAATAGAACGCCCCGTTCTCCAGACGATCTGCCGCGGTGGAGGCAAATTCCCCGCGGGCAAGAACTTTCAACGCCTTCATTTTTATCGCCAGCTAGGTTTAGTTTTTTGACATGGGTCATATTTTCGTCAACCCACCAAACTCCCTACAAAAAATTATGAAGATTGCTCAACTCCTTCGACCTCTTATTGGGGAGGTCCCCTGATCCAATCCTGACTCGATTCTTTGTATTCATTCTATTTAAACACAAAGGCGGTCGGAGAGCCCTCTGTCTGGATAATACCAGGTATTGACGGAACGAGAAACTGTGAGATCTTTTAGGTTATCAATTATTAAGGGTAGACGGATGAGCTCCCTCATACACGTACGGCTCTGCCTTAATATCTTTGCACTGATGCAGCGGGCAACACGAGTACCTTGCGTGCTTGCGTTGCTTTTAGCTGTTTGTGGCTTAATGGGAAGAGTGGCGGCGTGGTAATCTCTAGGTCCCCGGATCGAATCCTGACTCGATTCTTTGAATACATTTTATTTAAACACAAGGGCGGACGGAGAGCCCTCTGAATGGATAATACCAGGTACTGACGGACGAGAAACTGTGAAGTATATGTATACATACTTAAATCTTCAACGAAAATATATCACCTCTCTCACTTTGTTCGTGGGTGATGAAAATAAGGGTATACGAGAGAAGCGCGTTATTTAAGAGAAGTGCAGCAGCAGCCAGTCTACTCTTGAATTCAGGATTTGCAGAACATATCTAGTTCCATATATAGAAAGCTGCAATTTTATCATTTACATTATAGAGACAAGAGAGAATATTCCATCTAAAAATGTAAAAATCTATATTTTATAGTGAGCATCTGGAACAGACCCCCCTCCGAAGTTTTCGATGCGGAGACAGTCAACACGTTCAAAAATCCTTTCAATAAACATTGGGAGAGACACCCCCATATAGCTTCAAGCACCTTCTCCATAAGTCCCAAATTGTTATCGGTCAACTTTTCGGAAGTCATCTTAATCCATAAACTCTTCTTTCCCACCCAAATTAATTTAACGTTTCTATACTGCAGGGATCTGCAGCAATAACTCATGCTTGCAAGAGTGTCTCTTTCGCTGAGTTTCAAATTAGTTTTGAACATATAAATGATACTGACATGAAGACAATGGCTTATACAGGGCCTATGCTTAAGTTTCAGCGGCTCTTTGGGAATGGGCCTGTTGGTACGTTTAATCTATAATGCCAACCTAATCTGCATTTTAAAAATATATTTAAAACCAATCGCATGACTTAAAATCAATAGAATTTGCTAAATTTTTCGTAAATGACAACTTTTTTATTACTGAAACTATTTTTCCTATCTAATATATAAACCATGATTATTTTATGGGTCATTTTAGTCTAAGGCGGTTTTACTAAACAAAGTATGTCGTTTCTCTTGCATACGTTAATGTATTAGGGGGTGCGTAATGTCCCATTTTAAAAATCTAAGACAAAAATTATGTTTTAGCTGGAGTACCACGGTCGAGTGGGCTACATTTAGTGCTCTGTAAGCTCCCTGGTGGTAACGGTGAGGTTGTTTGATGCTAGAGATTCCGGCAATTCCGAATCAAGCGTATAATAATTTTTTCTTTGCTTTTCTTACAAGGAAAAATCACCACTTCAGGAGCGGGAAAAAACCTGCAACTTTTGCCATTCACTACATGACTACATCGTTCCAAATAAGTGCTCAAAGAGATTTCGCTGCAGCATTTGCATTAATACCTTTATGAAATTCGTAGAGTTTAATTCTTATGTAACATTTAAGTCGGATACTTAATATGAAGGTAAAATTTTTGAAAAATTGTGGACTAAAGTTAGATAATCTGACAGAAAATGGTGCTTAGTTATTTCACATACATCGTCAAGAAACGGTTAAGAATTTGATAAATTTGCGCTGAAACATTTATTCTGGAAGTCGAACGTTGCTTCTGTTCAACCTGATCAGTAAGTCTCGGTCAAAATATGTACGTTGCTGTATCCGTTTACATAGCAGGAGAATGCTCTGATATTGTTCAAATGCATTCTAATGTTGAAGAGAAGTACGAAGGTCATGGTTACACAAACTAACCCAGGTGATGTGACAGTTACCGTAACAGTTGAGCAAAGTCTCTGGCAAACTTATTGCTGTAACACATGGATAAACCGAAAGACAACATACACTATTCTAGATACAGGGAAATAGACCTTTGTTGAGCCTGTCATCGTGCGATAGAGTCATGTACTGTATCACTCCATTATGGTTTCTGCTAAGTGGAGCATCTGCATGGATGAGTGTGCTACACTTCGGGAATCTTCGGTTCCATTTATGTTTTCTCATAATGTTTCAATCCGTCTTGCTCTTTTCAATTACTCATCATAACCCAATCGTTCACGTCATTCACAGAGCATTAAGTTTTCTTTCGGTTGTTTTAAGCTGCACATTTGAAGCTAAATTCATTTTGATTTAAGGTGCGAAAATGGGTGGATGATGCGCGATTTTGTTTGATTTTGCTTTAGTTCTGTTTTTCCCGTTTGGTGTTTTACTAATGATTTAATTGCTTTAAGCCCCTACCACAAATTTAAACATTTATCACCCGTTTAAACCACACCTGCATATCAGTTAACCATCTTTCAAAACTACCTAAACAGCTATACAAAACGTTTAAACTGTGTAGTGCCAACGATACCTGAACCGATTTTAAGTGGTGAGGGAAAAATAAGCGGTGATTTGACCAAAACACAAGCGAGTGAACTTACAATACTTCTAAAATCTAGTGCACTACCCGTACCACTTGTAGACGCTTCATTTGAAGCTGGAGGATATAGCAAAGTTAACAGCTTAAATGTTTTGCATACCATAACTGTTTAAGTAGTTTTGCAAATAGTTGATTGTTACACAGTTAAGTGTGGTTTGTACGGGTGCTAAATGCTTAAATTTGTGGAAGTTTTAAGTAATTAGAGCATTAGTAATTAGAGCATTAGTAAAACGCAAATGGGAAAAAACAGTAAGTAAAGAAAATGTAGGGAATGTAAAACACGATGTGGATGTAGCAGCAATCTCAGTAGAACTTTTTTTGCTAAAGAACTAGTTAAAAACGGATATTATAGTGAGCGATGTGTATTATCTGTTCATGTGTTTTCTGTTAATTTGTTTATTTATATGCGTATTTTCTATCACACTGGAAGAAAAAAGAACAAAAAATAAAGCCAGGTTAGAGATTGTGGCCATCGAGTCCCGTTTTTTGAAAGCCGATGGGCCAATAATGCAAGCAGCTGCAGATGATGGCAAAAGCATGTTAATGTAATATTTAGATGTGCTTCTCTCTTAGCCAGTGTTGAAATTTAAACAATGGAGAGATCTACAGGTGCCAGTGTACTCACGTGTCCCTATTTTTACTTGCTTTCCACCTCAAAACATCAGCAGGTCGAGCTGAGCTCACACGCAGAAAGTTAGTTATACTGTAGAACGCAGTACGTAGTATAATACAGAGCGAGCTGAAGAACGATAAGATTTCGTGGAAGCAGTCATGTTTTCCAACTTGATTTCTTCTCTTCACGAAGTACATCTTCACTTGAGCGAACAAATTTCTCCCATGATAAGGTGATATTTATTACACGGTACCGATATTTATATTATGAGAGATGCCCGTCTGGCTGCAATCAGTGAATCAATCATAATTGTTCTGTGTGTTACCGACTGAGAAGAGTTAAGCTGCTTAGTAGGAGTGAAACGAGAAATCTCATCTCTTAATTATGTTTCTTTAAGTTGGTAGGTAGTCGCCGGGCATCCTTATTGGGCAAAATAATAATGAAAGGGGTATCTCTGGAGGCATATCATCATACATTCTTTGTTGTCATTCTTGACAGCTATATGATACCCAATACTTCAGGGTAATCATAAGCTGTTCAAGTTCTAATTTATTACGCCTCTTTTTACTCCTTTTGTTCGCTAACCGCTTGTGTAGGTGAGAGACCGAATGTGACTGTTATTACAGAAGTTGTTGCTCGTATTCAAAATCTTGCAGTGCGGATACGTTTCCCGTAATTTAGTTGTAATGATACAGACCGATTAACTAAATACGCTGTTGAGAAAACTAGATCTGTTGATGGTGTGATCATACCGGACTTTCGTTTCAGAGATGGTACGACAGTCGAATTGTTTCTTGATACAGATCTGCCTCTACTGCACGCCATGAAGAATCTGGAAAAAGTTTCTCACAGCTCACTTGTAATAATGTCTCGTGAACAGCACTTTCATTTTAAGGATATTGGGGATGAGCTATTGCAGTTAATTTTTACTATCATTAGAGCTTAAAATCAACTTTTTATGAAAAAATGTGATAGTTTTATCTTTTATACTCAATACATACCGAATGGTCGAAGATCAGCTTTGGGTTAACTACTGGGTTTGCATATGGTTGACTACTGTATTGGCCATGCAATCAGGATAGCATAGTTTCCCTCTGGTGTCTAGATTTCCTATGTAAAGGACAGGTGTTATTGCTAAAATTGAGGCCTTATGCTAAGCATAATCAAATATTTCACAACGACTTAAGATTTACTTCACTGACAGTGCCAAGACTACTCAGTAGGACTTTATTTGAGATAGATTTAGGTGTTGGTAAAAAATTATAAGTATTCCGATCAGTATTTAAGTTCTGCATAGTTAAATGTTCTCAACATTACTGCCTAATGTTTGCAATTTATGAGAGATACATTAATTTCGATTTGAAACTATTCAGATCTGTGGTTGAATCTCCATACCTAATTAGACTTTGTTATTGAGCAGATCTTCATCACGCGTCATTGTGCTCTCTTCTGCTGAAGATGTCGCCGCTCTTGCAGCCAACGCACGTCCTTGTCAAAAGCTTTACGTCACACTGAGGAAGCCGCTGGACATGGGCCGCTTGAGCGACAGATGCAGGCTACTTAGTCAGTAGTTTTTGTCATCTTATTATTTATGCATTGCCGTCAGCTTAGCTAAGTGTAGAGGTGCGGATAGTCATTATTAGGGACACATTGGAGTGATACAGTATATGCAGTGCGTGATGAGATCAATGGCGTTTTCTCTCTCGAGGGAATACACTTCGTACTTAAAGGGTATTTAGTAGCGTGTTCATGTTCTAAAAAGTAGAAACATTTTGAAGAAGAATTCAGCCAATGAGGTGAACTGATTTGGTTTTGGTTACGAACTTGTTTTGGACATTGCGCGAGGAAAACTGCTTCGCTGCGACTGATTCAGTACACGTCGTAAATTAGCAGTGAATTATTTTGTGTGGGAATAACCACACAATTTTAACTTCTTTGGGAGGGACCTGCGATCAATGCATGAGTCTACCCACATTTGCGAGCGTAGAGAACTGAGAGTGAGAATTTTATTTCAATTGATGATCTTAGCATAGCGGCAAAAGCAGGGAGTTGGGCTGAAGCCTGGATTTCGGCTTCTCTCAGCTTTTGTTCTCTGTCTAGTGCCGCCCATTTCATCAAATCTAATGTAGAGGCGATTAGAAACAGCCTTCTGACTATCTCAGGCTCTGGCTTTATCCTTGTTGCTGAAGATTTCATATACCGGTTGTGTGTATTTTTCCTGTTAGTAATGCTCTTGCCAACGTTGCCTTTCAAACTAGATTTACTTTTTTATGTAAGTGATGAAGAATCATCTTAATTTGTTTAAAAACTCCTCAAGATGCCCCGTAATATCAAACAATAAACTTTAGGAATCTCCTGCGAAACTTTCGTTAACGAAGCTGCGCAAGCAGCTGTTTGGGATTGGTGGCGTTCGCGTGACCACACGTTGTGGCAGGCCAATGCAGAGCGTAAACCTGAAGCCATGCGTGTGAACGAGAGGGCCCAGTATCGGCAGCGGTCCAGGGAGTCTTTGAGGAGTATTGTCTATCCACATCGTTGGTTGAGCGAGCGGAAGGATTCAGTCTTCGGTGCTGAGCGCTCGGTACCTTCCCTTCTCTTTTGTTGTCACTGCTGTTTCCATGACTAAGGCGGAGTTCCTATTGGTTCACTTATATGGGAAGCATAAGAGAGATATCTTGTTATTGCCTCAATCACCCAGAACCTCTTATAATCTCTTTGGGATTCAGATCCAGCACTGCCAGGGTGCTTATTGACGACCTTGATCCATACGGTGGTATAGACGCTGTTGATATGTTTCCTCGATTTTATAAGCAATTTGTTGGTATTCTTGCTCTTGAGCTTGGAGTGATCTTTCCATCCGGCGCCTGATACGGTTAGGAAATGTTCCCCTTATTTCTAGAGGTCCAGTGTCGAAGGTGTGTGAAAACAGGTGGCTTGTGAGCTGGGTCATTTTGTTGAAGTTGCTTGACTGCTGCCTGCCGGTCAGTTTGCGTACAGAAATGATTCGGGTTGTTGTCTGTGTCACACCATTTAGCCTAAGCTCTGGATTGTCATTCTCGAACACACCTTGTACAGTTGAACTTTTGTGCCGCGTGTGACAGGGTCAAACATAGGTGTTTACTATACAAGTTAGAGTCGTTTGGTGCGGGTGGTAAAGTTCAATCGATCGTTCCTGACTTTGTTTCTGAGCAAACGCAGAGCTCGTCTGCTTTTTTTGATTGCCTCAGTCGTGGTGATTTCGTGTGTCCCTCAAGGTAGCGTACCTTGCCCGCTGCTGTTTGTTCTGTACACAGTGACATCCTCTCGTCTCTGGAGGACACGATGATCAACTATGCTGATGATTCCACTTTGATAGCAGTGATACAATCTCCAGGATGTGTAATGTTGTCGCCCAGTCTGCAAATAAGGACATGGTACGCAGTATAGTGCATGGTGTTCTGCTTGGAATATGCAGCTCAATGCCGGTAAGACTAAATCTATGTTTGTTGGTCGGTCTCGGACACTTTTACCTCAGCATTCAGCTCTAGAGACAGATGATACTTTGCTTCGAAAGTCTTGCTCCCTGGAATTTTTCGGTGTAGTCGTTAATGAGAAGCTTACGTTTGATACTCATAATAGGAGTCTCGTGTTACGTGTTTCGAGTAAGATTGGACTCCTTCGCAAAGTCTATTAGTGTTTGGTGAGAAAGATGTTGCCCATTGATGTGTTTGTGCTTTTCTTGCTGCCTGTGATGGAGTACTGCTTGCCGGTCTGGGCTTCAGCTCCTGACAGTCACTTGTGTCTGCTCGACCGACTTGTTAGGTTTGCCAGCAGGTTGTATCCCATAGGCGAAAGGTGACCTGCTTCTTTGTTCTATAAGGTGTACAGCAATGAAAGACATTGATGTATTCCTCTGTCCCTGGCCACAAGGTCTTTAAGAGAAAAGCACGATTTGCGGCTTCGGCCCAAACCTCCACATGGGAGACTGTTAGGGGCCTTACTTGTTAGTTCAGTCGATAGTTTCTGGCTGGTCTATTTGGGCAGGAATTCGTTGCTGGAATCAACTTGCGGTGTTGCTTCTCTACTGGCGTTTAAATCAGCTGTTAATGGTTTTTTGTTTGATTTTCCTTGGCAGAGTTTCGGGCTTCTTGGATTTGCATTTTGTATAATGCTTCATTTTTGTTGCATTAACGATTGTAATAATGATAAAATATATCGTGTGAAGATTATCATTATTAGAAAATTACGCCAACGGATATCTTGAGTTAGTCGGTTGAGGGATTGATCTGGTAACGTTCTATGGCATTATTCGGTTTTAATGAGATTAGGCAGCTAGTATCTAATTACTATCACCTGAAACCTGTCACTAAGCTGAGGATAAATACAGCATTCGAAACTTTCAGTACGTAGCAATTTGTACAGTGCTTGCAATGACGATCTCGTAAATCATAGCACTTGAAAAATTTTGTCTGTATTTGCTTGCAAGCAAGATGAAATAGTCACACTGCTGGACTGTGAGGTTTAGAAGAGATGCTAAACCTTTCTGAAGTGTACATATAAGCACCAGGTAATTCTATACGCATCATGTACCTGATCGCAGTGGTGGAAGTGCGGGGACCGTTCACAGACGCAAAAGACAAGTCCACGCCCCTCCCCTTATCTCCTCCCACGAATCTGGTGCTGAGGTTCATCCCTCCCGGGGCTGCAGAACACGTTGTGGACACCATCACCTGCCTGGCACCTAGCGACAACATGTACGTTTTGCTGTATATCCATACTTTACTTCGTCCGCTACGCGCTAGATAACTTCACTAAGTATTGTTAATCAAAATTAGCTCGCTATTTTTTCTTCCCATTTGATAGCATATCGAGTTAGAAAATTTGGTAGGTTTATACATTTTTTGTTGATCATGTTTTTACATCAGTCATGAGAAATAATATTCAACAATTCCCATTAGTACTATATGCAAAGTGCATGTGCACTATTCTTCGACTAATTTACTGTTGGACGAGGCGGATTAAACAATCTAATAACTGGTTCCTAAAGGTCATCCGTGATGGGCCTGGTTGCAAGTGACCTAATTATTATGTATCTACGATACCAGCTCATACTGACGCCAGACGACGGTCTAGACTGTTAGACTGCAGTGAGATCGCGTCACTAAAGTTTCTGAAGGATACGCTGCAACAGCCCACTCAAGTTGTCATGAAGGTTTTCTCTTTTTTCAATTCATTTCATCTAAGCAGCAGAATGCGGAAAAATCTTCCATTATCAAGCAGCACAACATTATTGATTTTAATTGAATTCCCCACGGCGTTTCCGTGATACCGAAAGATTAGCCTTCAGCTCATCCAAGTTTTTCTCATGAAGCGACAACAGCTCCGTCAAAGAAAGACACAAGCTAGAAGCAATAATTGTCTACTGCCTTGTGAAAAATCATAGCTTCGTCAGACTCTATAGCATAAGGCCCAGCGCCCACGGATGCAACTATAGTTGCAAACCAGTCGAAACCTTGGATACACGGTTGCAAAACCCACTTCCCAACGGTTGCAAACTAGTCTCAAACCGATCGCTACAGTTGCGTTGCGAACCAGTTGCAAACTAGTTTCAGTTTGCGACCGATTTGCGACGCTTGTTCGCACACGGTACCTTGTCTGGTTGCAAATCAGTGCTAGTGGAGATATCAACTCACAGACATGTCGGATTCAGACGAGGAAGATATCATTAATTATTATCAATACCGTGGAAGACGCACCAGAAAAGGGAAGCATTGG
>LQNS02278142.1:2644852-2657327 GCA_001587735.2 Parhyale hawaiensis | reverse complement strand
GCAGGTTATTGCTCTCCAAATGATGCACAAGGTGTTTCCTAAAGACCCTTTCAAACGTCTTCACTACGTGGCTCGTTAGGGAGACAGGTCTATAGTTGGCTGGATCCAAGCTATTTCCAACTTTAGGAATAAGTGAAATAATTGCGTGCTTGTAGGTAGTAAATGATTTGCACTTTTATCTAAAGAAATATATAAAAACGGTTACAAACATTGACTTTTCGCAGGTACTTCTCCTATGTTCATGATCCATACTTACACGCCTTTTCTAAGCCGTGTTAATCATCTACTGCAGAAGATTTAGCCTTTCATAATCTTGACATTTTAATTACTTTTCATTGACGTATCTGTTGTTTCAGTTCCAAAACAGGTCCCGTGGCTATTATGTAGAGTAGTCAAACACATTACAGCAGACTCTGCCAATGTCTTCATTAATTTGTATATTAAAATGCTAGCCTATATATTAATACGCTAGCATCTACTTCAGTGTGTGAGTGAGTGAATCTTGACCAATAGATTGAAGGAAGTTAGAGATAATTATAGAGAGCAGTCAGAGAGTGCATGCCTCCGCCAAGCAAGGCCACTGTAACCGAAAATTCAAATTGGCTCTGAAACAATGATTTTCTTTCCATCAACATTAAAATCTAATCATTGGTGCCTTTTGATAGTAGAAACATTTTCTGCAATTTTCTTGAAAATCCGTTAATAATTTTTTGAACTATGCTACTAGCAAAACATTTTGACAAACATAAGTTAAACATTGAAACGGACCAACCGATCTGCTCCAAAAGTATATTATCTATGTTTTTGACTTTACTAACAATTCTTATAAATTTCAAAACGATCCATTCAGAAATTTTTGAGTTACTGTGCTAACAAGCTCGCGACAAACAGGCGAACGAACAAACAAAGAAATCATCACGAAAATTTTGCCATTTACTCTTCCTAACATACCTAATAACTCATGTAAATTTCATGAAAATCCATCGATAAGTATTTGAATTATGGGATTGAGAAAAATAGGCAGATAAATAAGTAGTAGGACGGATTTACACCAAGAGTTAAATATCAGTTACTGTTACTCTTCCGATGAGGATAACTAACTCTGGGAGGGCAACTACCCCCCCCCCCCTTCTAGGGAAGACAACTTACACCCAAGGAGGACAAGACCCCCTCTACTAACAAATAGGGTCGTCTCCGAAGCTAAAACCGCAGTTCATCTTCTGGGCGATGCCGCCGTGGCTCCAAATGTTGCTAGGGGCCCTACTTAGGAGGACAACTGCCCTCCAGGAGAACAATAAACCCCATCTTTGGGAGAGAACTCCTCCCTCTTCCCCTCCCAAGATTTTGACTCCGGCGCCGCGTGGACTTTTAATGATCGAGGGACGGGCCGGGCCAGTACCCGATGCAGATATATTAATCAAACACAAGAAAGAAATACTATATTAATTGCTACATTCACTTTAGTCACAGTTTGTTGTAGATACGCAATTGTAGAATATGAGTACTTAAGGGGACCGAGCCGGTCGCGAAAAAGCTGTTTTTTTTTTATTTATGAAGCGATATTATTAAACCTCAACATAAGGTGTTAAACGTCAGAACAAACACTTTTTGCTCCTGGCCATTTTTTCGTGCGACGCATAGAAAACGAGTTATTCATAGAAAAGAAAATTTTGAGAAAATTTTCGAAATCTATTTCCTCCCACAGTTTCCATGCTAGAGAGCTGCGGTTTGTTGCATTGTATTCGCAATTAACGTCTCTTTTAAAGGACTGAACAACGTTCTTGAATTTTGCTTTAGTTTTTGAGACATTTTTGTCATAATTTTTTCGAATTTTATCGATTAAAAATAAACAAAAATATCTCAAAACCTATAGTGAAATTCAACAGTGTTGTTCAGTCGTTTGGAAGAGACGTGAATTACGAACGCAATGCAAAAAACTACAGCTCTCTAGCTTCAAAATTGTGGGAGGAGATAGAATTTGCAATTGAAAAAATGAACTATTCAGGAGTCTTATTAGAGCCTGCGATTCAGTTTTCTCTGAATAATTCGTTTTCAATGGCAAAAATTTGAAAAAGTACATGAGTCTAACCCACATTGTTTTCCGATTTACATATCTGTGCCAAGTTTCATCCAAATCGGTGCTTCAATAAAAAATCATATTAAGAATCCTTTCGCTGGAATTTATTGTGGTGAGATTCAAGACTACGACTGAAATAAAAACATTTTTATTTATATGCATCTATTTATTCACTTAGGGTTACATTGTCTGCCTAAAATTTTGCCTGAATGTCCGTCTCATCTATAGCTACTGTTTAGTGAAAGAAAACGAATTTTTATAATATGAAGATTTTGGACCGGTTCGGTCCCCTTAAAGTGGGATAATATATCAAAGAACAAAAATACCTGACAGTCCGGATAAAACAGACGTGATCTGCGGGCCGTAGTTGGCCTACCCCTTCTCTAGGAAGACGACTACTACTTAGGTAGAACACTACAATGCATTTTTTCACCGATCCAGGTTGTTCATCCTTATTGGTGAAACGCCCCTTTTGTGATGTCATTTTATATCTTTAAACATCATATTTTCACTTAAAAAATGCTTCTGAATATAGCAATCCAAAAACACCCACTTCGTACCTTATCCTTGCTACGAAATTTATCATATTTGGATTAGCGCGAGACCTTTGAAAGAAATTTATAATACTTGTGTGCCCGCTTTGTCAAATATGACAGTGTTTAATTGATGATGGCTCTTCTTCACTGATCATACTTTCGTTACTAATATGCTTCTGAAGGATACGCACATAGGTCAACTCAAATTGCCATAAGCTATGAGTGCTCTCTGTTACAGTTCATCTAGCCAGCACACTCCTTCCCTTAGAAAACATGCGAGAAGCTGAATTTACGTAAGCAAAAAATGCTGAAGCATCATTGAATTTAATTAAATTCCCCGTCACATATCTCCTATGTATACTGCGGGAAATATCTTCGGTACATCGAAGTACTTGCTCTCAAATGAAAACTTCTTCTACAAATTAAAAAGAAGAAAGTAAGCTGGAAAAAATTAATTGGCATCTGTTTTACTGAGAAAAAGAGCTTCTCCTGTACTTCGTTGATCGTCGAATCAATTTGTACGTCGTAAAATGAGAGAAACTATAGTTTCAGTCTTTGGAGAAAGTAATAGAAATTAGACGCCTGGCAGCGGTAAGAGAAGCTGTAGATATCTTTTGTGATCAGATTTCAAGTTTGGCTGTGCAAGAAATGGCTTCAATTATATTAAAATAAACTATTTTCTCCAAGATGAGACCCATAGTAAAGTAAACATTATATGATGCTGATATCGCCATGCATGATGCGACTAAGGTGAACTTCATGTTTTCACTTCGAAGCTGACTGAAAAATGTTTCAAGAATATATGAAAAAAAAACCTCAGCTATGATTGAAATTCCTTACAGCCAAAATCAGCGCGTCTTGCAAGTTCAATTTTCCCTATATAATACTGGAAGCGTAACTTGCAGATGGATGGACGACGATACGTATGGAACTATGAGCAAAGTCATATTTCACATACCCGTAAGTTACGGTTAAAGTGTGAGAGCCTTAAAATATTTAGTTGCGTATAGATAGAATATTGTTATAATATTTGGTTTCATAATGTTAGAAAACGTCTAAAGGTTTTTTGTACACCGGGAAGAGTATTTTTTTGTCAGAAAATTTTTTCTGAATGAAATACTGAATCACTGTGGCAAATTTACCTGACGAAGGCGTTCTCTGGCATTAAGTCTAAAGCCGGGTTCACACTGGTGTATTTCATCGGCGCTAACAGCATAGAGCCAATTATTGAACTAGTCCGATTACGATGACGCAGCTGGCACTACAACTTGCGGCGTTTGCATATTGGGTTAAAAATGCCTAAATGTAAAGCTCAGCGATTTTAAAGTCGTCTAAAACCAAGAGAGATAGTTGTATCTATGCCATAACCAACTATACAAATTTTTAAACATTTTTGGGAGCTTTAATTACATGCAAAATGAATACGTGCCCCAGCAGTGTGATTGAATTAGTTAATATGGCTCCATGCTTACAGCGTCGGCAAATATCGCTATCATGAATCCATTTTATCACTTTACCGAGCAAATAATCGTGCACGGTCACTCCTATAATGGTATTCCTACGGGATCAAATTTCAACCATCCGGTAAAGGGTTAAGAGGTCAGTTGTCCTCTTTGATAAAGGCAGTTACCGACTGTTCCGTACTTTGAAGGCAGGACGAATATGGACAGTAGGAATACAGGTTTTAGTGACGAAAGATTTGGCGTCAGTGCATCTCATCATGAAAGTTTCACCAACGTTTGGCTCTCTACTCTTTGGTCACGTTGCGTAACCACTTCTTTGGAAATGACAGTAACTTTCGACTCGCAGTGCAATGCTAAAAGAAATAATTTCTTATCAGTTACATACTACTTTATTTATTCAGGAAGTCCTCGGTATATACTTAGAAGGGAAATAATAGCTTTCTCGCAGAGTTGACCGCATCTCGACTATTTGGCTATAAATTTCAGTGAAAAATTCACAGAAAGTTAAAATTGTGATGCTTATAGTGTCTGTGTAAATTTTCAAACGACTAATCGTTCTGGTTCTAGTAAAAATTATGTTTTTTTCAGTTTAACTAATTTTACTGAGCGGCGATAATAGTTTTTTGAGAAAAAAAAAAAAGATATTCACAGTTTCGTATCACCAAAGAAAGAAAAATTGAACAACACAAATGAGAAAAATATATATTAAAAAAGAAATCGTTAATCGAAAGTTTAGAATGATTGAAAAAGTCTTTTTTGCTAACATGACCTCCATGACGCTTAATAACTTCAGTAATCCTTCAATCCATGCAGCCAGTTAGTTTCTTTATTGCATAAGTTGGAACTGCCCTTACTACTGCACCAACAGCATTCCACAAGACAAATTTTGAGTTGTCCTGCCTTCCATCTGAGTAAATTTCCCTTTCCAGAAGGGCCCAGAAGTTTTCAGTTGAGTTTAGATCAGGTGCCTACGGTGGCCAAACCATCATTTCCTTTCCATGGAACCCCAAAGAGTCCAGAAATGCTGTGGTAGTTCGGGCAGAGTGAGAAAGCGCATTATCATACATGAACATCAAGTTTCGAAGCAACAAAAGGGATATGTCTTCCAGGCATGGGACCAAGGCGTCCTTAAGCATGTCACAATATGACGCAGATCTATTTTCACGCCATCATGTACTCTAACCGGACCTACAACTTGATCCCCTATGACACCAGCCCATATCATAACACCACCTCCCTATTGTTGACGTTTTACTCGTTGATGACACCTCCAGGAAGCACCGAACCCTTACTCCACCCATAAGGTCCATCAAAGGCTGCCCGAGTTTCGTCGGTGATAAGAACATGATTCATGTTGATTTTCATGTAGTATTTTTTTGCCCATTCCATCCTCAAAATTCAATGTTTTTGGGTCAGAAAAGTCAATTTCAGAGGAGATTTTACGGAAGAAATGGAGCGAAGGATATAATTTCTTCTGTTTTTAGGTCCTTCAGGATGCCCAAAAGCCGTAAAAATGGATTTACTAGTTGCTCGGGTCTTTTACGTAGCTGACGAACCACATTTTTCATGTCTTGGCGCCCTATTATTCGGGCAATAACATCAGGAGAGGTGCCTCTAGCAGCATCTTTGATGATAATTTCTTTCTCTTCGTTAGTTAGAGCTTTTTCACGTCCCATTTTAGCAGAATATACAAGAAACAAAAACAAAACCATAATTTATTATCTCGTATACAGGGAACAGTGGATACACCAATCGAGGGGTTCTTTTGTCTAATTCTAGAATTTGAAGAACTAGTTGTATGATGAACAGAAGAAGCCATCTGTGATGAGAGTAAATTTGGGATTCCTCCCCGTGCAGCGCTTGGCCTCTCGGTGCTCCACGCGGTGTAAATGCATACCGTACCGTTCGGGGAATCCCATCCGCGCCTCAGTTGGTGCGATGCCAAGTCTTTGTGCCTTCACCACCAGAGGGCAATTATTGTCGTTCACCTCAAAATGAGAATAAACGCAAAGAGTTGTCAATCAGGAGACACGGCAAAATGTAAACAAGTTCAACTGTGTTGCCATAAGATGCCACGTTTTCCCAGCAAGTTTCATGAAAATTTGATCTCGCAAAACTGAGATATGGTCAATTTGGTCCTGAAGCTATTGTTTCCGTTCTAAGCGGAGACCAGAGCCTGAGCAGGAATGAAACGGTTTAGATCAAGTCCGGCCGACTAGAATAAGACCCGAGGTGTGTTGCAATCAGACTGCCGGTGTCACGTGGGTTAGCTGATCCATATTAGCCCTCTTGCGGGTTTTTCCCATTTGTATTCTAAAACACCCAAATTATAGCTCGACTAACAATGTTTATGAGTGATCGAGGTTTCAGCTTATTCCGCTGAGATTACGTCCCATTCTACCAACAATCTCAGAACAACACGGTCTAGACTCTAAGAGTCTCACTACAACACGTCTCAATTCGTGCTTTCGTATAACTTTGAAAGAAAACGAGGAGTTTTGAAGAAATGCTACATTAATTCTTACATATTCTGAAGTATTAAATAGGAAAGAAAAGTCTCTAAATGATAACACACTTTGCATATCAACAGGGACAGTGTTTAATTTAAGTGAACTGAAACTGGGTAAGGTAAAGGGTGCATATGAGCGTAGTACGCTTTTGGGAAGTTGGCACTAGTGCTTTAGGAAAATCAGGTCAATTCAAAATCAACGTCAAATCGAGGGCCTGGAAATGACAATTTTGGGACTATATCGAAACCTGTACAGAACAAGTCCGGTCTTTAACGAGAACTTCCTTTATAAACAAAATACAATTTAAATTATTCGACACTGCCTATTTTCAAGGTGACTTAATCGTGCTCGGCAAAGTCACCAACACTGCACAAAATTAAGTGTAAGCAAGTAAAGCGTACTCATGACATTGCATGCCTTCTTTGGGCCCCGACTGAAATTCAGTGAAGGAGATCTGATCTTTAAGCTATGGCTTTCATTCATATTAATTTACTAGCATCTAGCATCTTTGAATACAAAAAGTTATATACTGTGAAGGTAATATTTTAAGTACATATTCTGGAGCATAATTACTACGTTCAGAAGTATTTACTCATTTTATTTAATTAAATTATCGCAGTTAATTTCGATTGGTCATCCAGTTAGGTTATGAAAAATTTGTAGCCATTTTATCGCATTCTATGTAATATTATTTTCTAAGTTTAATATATTTACATCTGTTGCTCAACTTTTTCCACACTCCTCATAACTATCGTGCGCAGGTATCTCGGAGTGCTGTGCCACACCATCATGACCCTGCACGCCGAGGACCGGCCTGAGCTCCGAAGTCGCTGGCCGGAGCTGGCAGCAGCCATGAAGAAAGCTGGCAGCTACAGGGACTTCATTGGTGTGGTTTTCTCTTGTAGAGACGCGCCCTTTGTTGCTTGCACTGTTGCCGAAATGCTTCGGGCCGAAGGAACGGAGTGGGTGGCGTACGATGGTGAGAAGAAGTTACTAGTTTCAATGATCACTTGAAGAAATCTAAATTCAACGTATACGCACAGTTACATCACTCTACAGTTTTTCTTGTACTAATTCTTTGATTACTCACGTAGAACTTGCTTAGTGAGTCCCATTGTTTATCATCAATTGTATTGAAATTCCTTAGTACTTAATAAAGATAAATTTCTCTCTTGTTAGGCTTCGAAAGTCCCCGGAACCCAATACGCCATAACTTCCCAAAACAGACGTTTACTGACTCGTACGTTGCTTTATCGTTCTCTGCTTTGCAAGGTGCACTGAAATTATTAGTTCACCAACTGTAACCAAGCGAATGTCAGACTCGCTACACGTGCTGCACAATCGTCTGTTCCAGCGAAACCAGTGGAAATTTCACGGTTAGTGAATGTTATCACTTATCCTATCCAGCCTGAGGTAGCGCTTCTATCTTAACCTACCCCGTCTGAACTCACGTCCACCGCTTAACCCTGTCTATCGTCACGCAATCCGTCTACCTTACATCTTGTCTAATATTTATTAGTATTTGGATTTCACCAGTGAATCATGCATTTGGTCTGTCAGCGAAAAATTCGCTCTTGTGACATGAGAATGACGCAGGATTACGACGGTACATCTTGCATTGTTCTCCTAACTATTTGCACACTTTTTCTAAGCTCTGTTTCCCACAGTTAACAGGTAGTTCAACCCTCTATAATCTTACACGCTTTATTTGTCGGCGAATCCGTTTTTCTCACCATTTCGGGAGCTATAGATATTGATCAGTAGCTCATAACTTTTCTGTTTTGTGGAATGCGATAGCTATACAATAAAGTACAAAAAATTCTGTCAATTCCATCAGTTGCAGCAGCGTAATCTTCTGTTCTCAAAATGTCAGTGTATTTCTTCAGACATTGCACTATTGTGTCGGATATTCTCCCACGCCATAACATAAAATACCGTCAGAGCACATTCGATTAAAAAATGGCTTAGAGTCCGACATTACCCATTATGTATACGTATCCTGGGTACGCATCTGACCCTGTTAGAAATGTCATCTGCTATCAGAAAGCGAATAGAATGTTGCAATAGAAAAAAAAAAGAAAAGTGGTACATAAGATACGGGTGGAATGATTCACATTTGAAGTTAATTCTCTCATTTTCTTCTATCTACTATTGAAAATTATTTTCTACAAAGGTCGTGCATCTGTTTGTTAGGAAAGCTGTTCAGACAGATGCTCACAGAGCAGTGTGCAACATCGCACGCATATGCAAGCAACTGCCAAAAATGCTCTACCAGTTGAACTTGGCAATTTGAGGATCTAAGCTGCCGGGGTATTGTTACCCCTTGTTTCTGAAATTCAAATACCTGTAGAAAAATTGTAAATTTAGGATATGCTTTGCTTTTGCAAAATTATCTTCGGAAGCTATACTGTATAGTAGTGATACTTAAACATCGATATTATAATTTTGCTTGAAGCCCCATTCATCCATTTGTACGTTCATGTATCTGCACATTACGCTTTTCAGTTTTAAATAGGAGAAATTCAACTTACAAGAAGCTCTGATTTTCGCAGGAAGGAAGTTTAACTCTAGCCGTCTTCTCTTTCGCTTCTTGAAAAAAAGGAAAGACATCAAGATCATTTCACCCTCATCATATCTACCGCCTTCCATTGTTTTCACAACATATTATCGAGGGCTTAGAGCCAGATATGGCTATGTCCATTTTTGTCGAAATCAGGTTCCTCTCACCAATTGGGTGCTCATGAAGTATATTTTTAGCGTCACAAGTGTCTGCGCCATTTATCTTCATTAAGAAGATATTTGGCATGAAGAGATATGGCATAGACACCCGTGACACTAAAAATATGCCTCACGGGGACCCACTTGGTGAGAGGAACCCGATTTCATCAAAAATGGACATAGCCACTTCTGGCTCTAAGCCCTCGTTATGTTCTCTCTGCTTGTGGCGCTCGACATTCTCAATAGATCCAGAAATGTATCTGGTATATGGTGTCGGAAACCAGAGAGGGCAGTGTTGGACATATCGGCACGAAAGTATTCTTTGAAGCGAATGTGCAACGTCAAAGGAAACACAACGAAATTTTTAGAACAGAGGAGTAGTCTGCTGTGACTGAAGAAATTGACCAAGTCTTGTGTGGCACAGCTATTGCATCAAACAAAGCAGAAAATGTGGGCTTCTGATCAATATCAACGGGTCTCGCAGTAGTGCGAAAAAATCGGATACGCTGGCAAAAATTGAAACGTGTAAGGTTATGAAGCCTAAATTATCTGTAAACTGTGAGAAACAAAGCTTAAAAAAAGGCGGGCAAGTAGAACGAGGTAAACGTACCGTTGTATTTCTATGTCTTTATTAAAACACAAGTGCGAATTCTTGGGTGACAGTACGAACGCTTGATGCACAGGTGAGATCAGAGTACTCTAGAAATGGTTAGACGAGGTGCAAGGCAGAGAGATTGCGTAACGATCGACAGGGGTAAGCGGTGGACATTGGTTCAGACGAGGTGGGTTCGCTCAGAAGCGCTACCTCACGTTAAACTAAGGTAAGTGAAAACGTTAACTAACCGTGGCATTTCCAAGGGTCACGCTAGTCTATATTTAATTCTGCTCAAGACTCCATCCGTTTGTCCACCCGTGTGTCTACACGTTACGCTTTTCAATATAAGGTAGGGGGAAATTCAAATTGTAAAAAGCTAGAATTTTTACAGGAACGAAGTTCAACCATATAGCTGTCTTCTTAAGCGCAGGTTGAAAAGAAAATTCAGTCACTTTCAAAGCAAAGGCACGAACACCATTTCACTCGTATCGTATCGTATCTACCGCTCTTCATTTCTTTCACAACATTTATGTTCGCTTTGATTGTGGCGCCTGACGTTCTTCATGGGTCAGCCAGTACGCTGCAGGAGAATAGGAGAAGGAGAGAAGATCAAGGAGCTTCTATACCGTAGAGGAAGAGGGAGCTCTGCGGCCCATTCACAGATTCGCCAGCGAGTCAACCAGACCTTCTGTGGCAGTGAGAGGCGTTCATGAATCTCATTCGTGGAAGTGGCTGGGAGCAGCGAGATTTAAGGGGGTGCAGCAGACAAACCGATGTACTGATATGTGATTGGCGCATACGGTGACTGGCTGCAACCATACCCGACTCTCTCCTGATATGCGATTGGTGCATACGGCGACTGGCTGAAGCGACTCCTGAGCTTCACATACGAGGTTCCTGATTCCTTCTTCTCTATTGAAGCTTCTTAGACAAGTTCGAAATTTAGATGTTACTTCTCACAGGTCTCACAGGTCTTAGGTCGAAGATTCACTGCCTGACTTGGGACAGTTTTCAACCTTAGTATGCTTGATACGGGGCCGAGGGCATCATAATTGAAGAACAGTTCTTCTTTTCTGTTGAATTTGCACAGGTTCCTTCAGTATTAGATAGAGGCAATTAGGATGATAGGATGATACGGGTCTGAGATATCACTGAAGAACATCGAGCAGACGCAGCCTCAAGCTGCGTCTACACGATCCTTCACTTCATCGATCACAAAAACAAGAATCGACAAGCAAAAACACAAGCAATTCCCCTTCTCGTCCAAACGGCATCAAATACAGATGCCACGATCGAACACTTCAAGTGCTTATCACGGTACGCGAATTCAGCATTCCATTACTATTAATTGATATTTCACCCTCACTTTATCGGCCAGATATTTATTTTAGTTGTAGATTCTGATAGGCTGGTAAAAGTTTGTTAATATTGACGAAAAGTATAGTTAAAAATTTACTCGCTGGGATCTCCTTACATGCAAAAATTCAGACGATAGAACAATAATTTCTCACTTTTTATTTATTAATTTCTTTTTTTTCTATTTCAAAACACTCTGCGTACATCCGTTTCTTCCTTTAAAACGTAACGCATCGTAGTTTTTACTAATGAAAAAAAGAAGGAAAAGACGAAACTTGACGAATCTGCTACAGTTAATTACTAATCGGCAACATATAGTTGCCAAAAACTTCCCGCCGTACAGAAGTTCGAATCAAACATGAGCAAAATTCGCTATGCGGGTAAATTTAAATAAAAATGACGCTTTAATTACTAAATTATATAATTAAAACAGATTCATATGTCTACAGAGCGAAATATAATTTGCGAACTTTTTGTCTGGCGAACTCCGAGTGATCACGCTCAAAGATTTCCAGCACTGCTGGCAAACAAAAATCACAAACTTCGATGGCTCGCCGCGGGTGTTTGTCAATCAAAATTGTTCCGCAATCACAAAGTCGCGTCTACACGATCGATTTTTTCATCGAAGTTTGTGATCGTGGAAAGATTTTGAGCGCCAAACACACGCGGTGAGCCTTCCAAGTTTGTGATTTTTGATCGTCAACGGTACTGGAAATCTTTTACCACGATCAATGCCGATCACAAGAAGTTTGAAAATTATATTTCACTCTGTAATTAGATTTATCTATTTTAAATACATTATCTAGTAATTAAAGCATCATTTTTATCTAAATTTACCCGTATAGCGAATTTTGTTTATGTTTGATTCAAACTTCTGTACAGCGGGAAGCATTTGGAAACTATATCTTGCTTATTAGTAACAACTGTAGCATATTCCTCAAGTTACGTCTGTACCTTCTTTTCTCATTAGTAAAAGCTACAATGGAGCAAGAGTTGCGTTTTAATAGAAGAAACGGATGTACACAGTGTGAATTGCTATAGAAATTAAAGAAAATTCTAAATAAAAAATTATGGTTTTATCGTCTGCATTTGAGAGGATGCCAGTGAGTGAACTTTTAGCTATACTTTTCACCAATATATATAAAGTTTTACCCGCCAATCAGCATCTTCAACTAAAATAAATACCTCACCGATAATGTGAGGGCGGAATAGCGATTAAT
>LQNS02278142.1:2610231-2620502 GCA_001587735.2 Parhyale hawaiensis | reverse complement strand
TAAGTTTGAAAGGGTCTGTATGTTTATCATAAAGAGTGAACTTTGTAGCATCAGATAGAATAGTATTCATTTTTTGATCGTATTCCTTCCTACTGATGATGACGACTCCCCTACCTTTGTCCGGCCTACAAACAACTGAATTATCCTTACTAAAATTTGACAAAAGGGACAAATCGGTCTTTGAAAATATAGGGGAGAACGGATTGCTGTGCGAAGTGTACAAGTTATGGCAAGTTTCTCTTATTTTGTGTTTTACATCGGCAAAGGAAAATTTAGGACTAAGTGGTTGGGATTTCGGTCTGCTAGCCAAAATCTCGAAACTAATGAGATGTCTATAATAATTGGGTTTAAATACAGGTAGGCAAAACTCCAGACCAAACGACAACAGAAATTTTAGGCGTGGCTGGATGGTAGCATTAGAATATTTAAAAATTACGCTATCCGGGTTACAAGAAGTTAGGTTAGAGGATGCGCCTAATTGATTTAGTTTTCTGCTGTGGACTGTTTTCGTTTTGTCAATAAATTTCCTATTGTTATACTTATACTACTATACTACTCTGGAATATTTAACCCTTTAAGGACCACTGGGTCTCATGAGTCCCATTTCTCAAAAATTAGGTTTCTTACTGAAAAAGGGATCAATGAATTTTGGACCTATGAGCGTCGCGACTGTGAGACGGTAGTCGGAGGACTACAATTTCAGCCTGTCTCCAAAAATCTGAGAGAAACAGAAACTTGGTCCTTAGAGGGTTAACAAAAAACGCCTTTGATAAATCGGTCAGTTGAGAATACATGCACAGAAAGTAAAAAAGATAATAAAAAATTCAACTGATCCCCTACTTGAATGTGCGATAAAAAATAGAAGATACTGGAGTGAAAATTATTGAGAAAATTGAGACAAATGCAAATTGTGAAATATATCATAAAAACATGAGTTGAAAAGATTGAAGAGCATTACGAACTGACTGTACTTCCGAATCGAGAGGCAAAATAAAACATACACAAGAGGAAAGAAACCCCAGGAACAAAATAACGAATCCCCTGTGGTCACATGAGATGGCGGCATTATGATCACAATGGAATACGTGCCAATGAATACAAAAAGCATTGCTCAATAAATATATAATATTGCAGTTTCGTTGCATCATCTGCAAGCGTTAGGTTGTACGATTTACTTGGAGGTATTTTACACGATACGAGTAAGTGTAGACGGAATGCGTTACATCAGACGTAATGCGCCGTGGGTTACGTGATGTGCTTCAGTTTAGACGGAGAGGGTTATGTTTGCAGATCTGAATGAGGTTGAACTAAGAAATGTAGCAATAGCGTAGCTTAAGAATGGTACATAATAAAAAATAAAGATATTCAATATCCGTGGAATTTTCACGGGTCCCGATAGTATACAATATTTTTTTTAACCCTCTAGAACTTGCAACAAATATTTTCAGTTCGTGCAAGATTGTGTGAAGGCGATGAGCACTCGAAAATATACCGCTGCAATCAAAGTTGCACGTGTTCTGGAAATTTCTTAAGGTCACTGTCAATTTCAATCATTTTATTGAGCACAAACATTATCTCCCAGTCATACTTATGTATCAAAGAGCTCAAAATATCGCCGTATTCGTATGCTTCTGTAATTTTTATGATCTTGGCAACGCAATAAGGGCTGCCCTGGGTTGTAGCCTGTAGAGGCGTCAAAAGGAGCATGGGGGAGGGCTGGCCCCGCATGCCATGCGACGAACATACATGTAACATTTATGTATGTATTTCAGAGCCTTTCCACAGTTTACTCCAGCTCCCCCTACAGACTCCCTGACCCCTCAATACTAATCCTCGTCATTAATTGAAGCAGATTGCAGCATCGATGGCACTTTGCCCTGGTACTGCATGTTCTTGTGAAGAGGACTCGTACTCCAACGAGACCCTGTCCTTGGTTTTTCTGTAGCTTATTTTTTTCTTTCTTTTAAGAGTCCAAAGCAAGCAATCCTTCTTTGCAGCTGAGCTAAGCCCGCAAGGCTTGACTCCAGAGAGGAGCGTTGACTTCGTCACTTCGAATCGTGTTAGTTTTGTGTTGCTACCCAACCCCATTACGATTGAGACAGCTAAAAAACACCATTCTACACGGTGAGGATGAGTTTCTGGAAGTCTCAATTGTAATACGAGGGAGTTCAAAAAGTTCGTGGGATTGCTGAAATATTCACCCTATGTTGAAGCGTTCTTGCGTTTATGTAAACGTATTGATCTGCCAAGGGTTGTACTCCTCTTCGCTAACACACTCTACTAATTTCGACGTAAGTTTGATGCACTTGGATAGGTATGCGAGTAATTACTCATTTGAGCATCACCATGAAGCGTTCGTTCCCAAAATTCCTAGAACTCCATGAGTATGAAATTTTTCTGTGCTTTGCTGTCTGTGTCGTGAGTGGCAATCGCGTTACTATTATCATTACTAGGTGGACACGTGTAAATTCCGCGGTTTGTTAATGTTTTCATTTTATAAAACGTAGCAAACCTAAGCTAGGCTTTTATAACTCATTCAAGTCTGACCTAATTGCAGGTCTTCTAACCAAACCAACCCCATACACAACACCCGTCATTTACTCCTGACGAAGTGCGCCTATCCTCAAGCCTGCTGCACACGAGAACGTATCTCCCTACCCTTCCGAGTACGCTGCCAGGCGTCCAGCTTCGTCTTAGCTAGTATTATTGTGTTCAAAAACTGCTTAAAATCCGAGCCTCAACGGCAACTATTCCGCTACATCGAGGGCCCGTTGCTCAGTTTTTAATGTCTCTCGTAATTTCTTCCAAATTTATAATTCTCAATGGTTCTTATTTGGAGTTGGTAAGTGTTCATGTGTAAATTAAGCCTTTAATACGCGCACAGAAACATTTGTTCCAAGAACGTGAAGTGCTGCCGTGTTCAGACTCGCGTTCAGCGGACTTAACTAACGTGGACCGTGTATGCCAAATCGTACCCCGTCTATCCCACGTCACCCCACACAGCCTACCAACAGTAGACACTAAGATATCACCGTTGGATTTCGCGGATGTTTGGCCAGCAACGTTTTCGCCTTTGTATTTCATGATATAGACGGAAAGACGACCTTAAAACAAAATGTAGTGGTCTCAGTCTTCGAGGGTACCTCCCTCATTCCTCGTTTTTAATATGTTTATGCCTTCACTAAGCTGTGTTTCTCATCATATGAAGATAAGGGCGCTGGCACACCAAAAGCAGTTCAGCGAGAAGCTGGCAGGAAGCCAATTTTTGAGAAGCACGGAATGCATTGGAGCGCGTACACTGAACAGCGGCAGTGTGCGCTCCAGTGCATTCCGTGCCTCTCAAAAACTGCCAGCCTGCCTCCCAGCTTCTCGCTGAACTGCTATTGGTGTGAAAGCACCCTTACAGTTTTATAGCGTGACCCGTGGCTGCTCTTTAACGCATCAAGTTGCTGGTCTATTTTATGCAATAGCTTTACCACAATTCACACAAGACTAATCGCATTTCTTCATGAACAGATTCTTGTGGCTGAATCCCTCTTTTCGATCAGTTTACTTGATTTTTTTTAAACATCATACTTTTACGTTAAAAATCCCTTAAAATGAAGCTGTCTAGAGCAGCTCGCTTTGCACCGTATCCAGATTACGCATTTTCGCATATATGGATCGTCATGCAACACCAACAAAGTGAATATTTTATGCGAGGACCTTCAGTAGAGATGAGGGAGCTAGGAGTCCCGTTCGAGAAGTTCAAGAGTCGGGTGTGGCTGCAGTCAGTCGCCATATGCACCAATCGCATATGAGTACATCAGTCTGTCTGCTGCTCCTCCGTAAACCTCGCTGCTCCCTCGTCACTTCCACCATGGAAATTCTTGGACGCATCACAGCCCATACCTGATCTGGTTGACTCGCGGGCGTAACCAACTAGGTACGGGCCGCAGGGCTCCTCCTCCCTATGAAACCTCCTTGATTCTATGAATGGGAAATATGTATGTATGTATGTATGATACGTTCAGAATGAAATTCATGTCTTTGTATCGAAACTGACTGAGAATTTCTTTAAGAACGAGCCGAAAGAAAACAGCAATGGTTGAACTTCCTTCCTGAGAAGAGAAAAACAGAGCTTCATACAAGTTGAAGTTTCCACTTATAGTGAAAAGCGTAACGTGCAGACACGGGGGCGGACGGATGTGCACAAGGACGGATGGAACCCCATGCAAAATTACAGTATTAAAACTTCACGCTCGGGCCACCACGAATGAAGTGGAGACAAATTGTAGACCTTTGCCTTGACAGCCCATTTGAGACAAGTTATTCTTAATGTTTTAATATTACAGTTACGCTAATTCCACTGCAAAATTCTTGTGAATTTCTGGTAATTTTCTGCTAATTTTCCAGCCACTATAAGTTACGTCCTGAATTGTGCCAAGGACCGCAGTTCGAGGCCAGCTGTAATATCAGAGAGCATATGGCGCTCTTGGCTGAGCAATAATGAAAGGGGAAAATTTTCACCGAACTTTATGAATTCCCATCGCACTGGTGGCTTAAGAGTTAATGCCTACAACTTGATTGAGTTAATCTATCTAGCTGTGCCTGTCCTGGAAGATCTAATTTCCGTGGCTAATCGATGGCAAATTTCCTCACAATGTACTGGGTCTAAGGACGAGTGCACACGTCATTCGTCTCCACGCATTCACTAATCCACTCGCCTGAGAGTTCTGCAGCGTAGTTGTCAACACTACTTTGTGTACGTCATCAAAGTTTATTAAAATGTCAACCGCCAAACCAGTTTCCTAGGCAAGTTACGGATATCTCTACAACCTTGGAGTGAATTAAAGGCATGTTCGATTGGGAAAGAAAATTAAACCTTTGAGGCTTGAATTATTCATACAGAAGTTTTGGCTTTGTCACTTTGAATAGTGTTACTTGTGTTATAGAATTAACAACTCGATAACATTGAGATAGCTGAGAATTCTATTTTACGGAACAATAAGTAGACTTGAAAGTCTCATAGGTAATCGAATGAGGGTCAATGCCTGAAACTCGATCAATTTGGCAGGTTGAAGCCAGCGCACCTGCGTGAAGTTTCGGAGAAGTCAAGCTTGTAAGGTTTAATTTTGGCGCCCAATTGAACACGCCCTAAGCTCAGAGAGCGGTGCACCTCCCTGCTATTTCTAGAGTGCAGTAACAAGTTCTGGAAAGTGGATCAGTGAATGCGTTCAAATGAATAACACGTGAACTAGCCCTTAAAATGGGAAATTCACTCCGTTTTTGTGCTCTGCAAACGAATTTTCTAAATCTTTGAGGAACATCTGATGTTTCATTATCACTGTGACTTCCAAGTACTATTGTAGGTTGTGTGAGTCCCGGCGTTGAAGTGCCTAAAGTTAGTTTTCTGTCCTTTATAGAATTATGAACTATAACAGGGCACCGGGTGGCAGCATGAGCAGAGTATCCACGCGGAAAATGCAGAGTGTACGGTGTCATTTTTGGCGTATTTTTAATAATATAAACTCTAATCGTTTTATCAGTGTCTGGTAAATAGTATTTTATCACTCTACCAATGTTAATTTGATCTCTTAAAATTTGTTGAGGTGGATGGCAGCTGCCTCCTTCCAGAGGCTACGGTACTGTGTGAATCGTGGCACTCTTCAAATTGATTCACCAATTTAAATGATCTCTCAATTCGAAGCATTGGAAGTCTCTGCCCAGCCCAACTTTACATGTGGATTACAGGTTTGAATGGGGTAAAATTTTAAACATTGTTAGGGTGTTGTCGATTGGTCTGTCAAGGTCAACCTAAGCTAAAGCATTAGCTTCGCTTTAGCCTGAAAGTCTGACATTGCCGCATAGAATCGCATTGCACGTGTTAGAACTTACCTAATTACCCTTGAGACGCCTGTATACTGTGTTTTTCGGAGAAAGGTTAAGTTTTTGGACGTGTCTAGTATAATCTGTTCAGAGTCGAAGATAATACCTTGAAAGTAAGAAACGAGAAGTCAGCTCACATCTAAATTTCTTGATTCTAGTTGCCTATTGAGCTTAAATTCACGGCCCAATCCACGACACACTGACAGTGGCTTCTGGTGACCATATTTCCACTAGTGAGAGGGGATGGTTCTGTTCGTTGCATTACAGTTTAAGGATATAACTTGTGTAACACTGTTTGGTGTTCGTAATATAAGTGTACGTTCGTTGATATTGTGGGCTTTTACTCTTTTGTAGAGTGAGCGATGACATCTTTGTCTCTAATCCCCCCACGGAGCTGCAGCAGTCGAAGGGCGTGTTCTATTAGATGCCGAAATTTGGCCTTTGAGGCTTGACTTGTCTGGAACTTAATTAAGACAGGTGCTCTCGCAGTAACCAGTGGAATTTATGTTCAGGCATTGACCCATAATTTGTCAAGCTTGAAGCTTTCAAAAACTCAGTCCAGCTCAGTAAAAAAGAGTTTCTAACCGACTTAACGTAGTAGAGTTGCTTCTAGCTCTTGCAACAGGATTCGGGAGAACAGAACCCGAAGCCGCTGTCTAAAGTTTCAGACAAGTCAACCTTCGAAGGATTAATTCCGACGCGCAATCGCACGAGGTCTAACTCAATACCCTAGTAAATGGACCGAAGGTTCCAAGGTGAAGATTCTTGCGACCGAATTGCGAGGCATTTTATGTTTACTAGAATATAACTTGAAGCTTTTACAATTTCCCTTTCAATAGTAAATGAAGAAAAAACCTCTAGGTAAGGTTAGATTAGTCCATGTTCATGTTTAAAAATACAATGTAGGGATGAATTTAACTGTAACGTGCAATATTATTTTCATGTAATTAGTACTGAAAGATCTGTACTGAAATATCTAAAATTCAAATGATTTGCAAACAATTTAGAATATAAATACATTTCAAAAGTCTATTTCGTGTTTAAAAATTTTTATCAAATTAGCACGATGCATTTAACATATGTATAGATTTAATAAATTCTGTGCCCATCAATAGCAATACTACTTTTATTTGTGGGGGGGGGGGCACGTCCCAGATTTTTCAAGGCAGATACAATCTTGCAAAGTCCGGCCCATGTTGTATCTCACAGTTGCCACTTGTAAGTTCATTTACGAGGCCAAGCACCCCTTGGTTTGTGAGAACCCATGTAGTATGCTACGAGCACTCTCGATCATTGGCCAGCCGCACGATCGAGGGTTGTTTACTTATAACATCTTACAGACAAAATTATGAGCGTGATATTTATAGATCGCATTATTCTTAACAATTTTAGATGCTACAAATTACAAAACAATAATTCCTACAATGCTGCAACTTTAGTAAATCTGTGTGCAGGTCTATAGTTAGCACATAATGTACAGCACTCACCGTTGCGATCTCATGACAGCTGATCGGCTCCATAACAAAGGATATTTACATAGTAACACAAGAAATAATGCATATAATTACCGGAAAGACACTTGTACAACTTTGGTCCTTAAGTACAAATCAAATCATCAATGGTAAAGACACGAAAAATAAAATAGGATTTTTTCTAATAAAGGGGCATCTTAGTAAGAAAGCTAATATAGTCAGAACTTCATAAGATATCTACTACTTATGCATGCATATAAGTAGACGTAAGTAATAGCAATAAATTATGCAGTGAGGAAATTACGCGTAAGGGAATGATGTGTGATTTTAGGTGATGGAGCTAATTGTCACCCGCGAACGAAGTGAGAGAGGGGATAATATTTTCGTTGAAGATTCAAGTATATATTTGTATATAAATACATATTTGTCTGTCCACCCAAAAAGTGGTCGAAGGAGCTGAGCAACGTTCATATTTTTCGTAGGGAGTTTGATGGGTTAACCTAGATGTAACTCATGCCAAAAAACTAGACTAGACCTAGCTGGCCATCAAAACTGACGGCGTTGAATTTTCTCCAGCTAACCATCAAAAGTTCTTTGTTGCTTACAGATGATAGAAAGCTAAAAAACGAATTGTTGTTGATGGTATGTCATTCAGTACTATTTCCCGAAACGAGTTTCAGTTGCAGATTAGAGATTGCAAGCGGAGGTTGTCTTACAGGAGCTCTCAAATACTGTACATTCTTTAGTTCACCTGAGAAAGCATGGAGTCATCCAAAAGGTAAGTTATGCCAAATGTTAGAATAACTGTTTTATGTTATGAGGTGCACATTCTTATAGTATAATAGCCTGTTATTAGATAAGTATAGAGAAAATATCTAAATATTCAACACGTGAGGCGTAAGGAAATACTAAACAACGGTGTCCTACATGTAGGTCGCTAGGCATTGAACGAACCTAGTTGACACAGGAAGCTTTGTTCAGTACATCCATTTATAGCAAGAAACCTTCAGAATATCTTTGCTGTATATCGTAATGTACATATTTTTTCATGTATATTGATATATATAGTACTATTTGAAATCAGGGCTTAGTTGCAGAGGGCCAAACATGGGTACATTGTGTGGAATATTGTTTTGTCAGATAATAGGTTGCTATCTAAAATGTCTAACTTGCACTTTCAACACCCTGCCGAATTTAGACTAATTCAGGCTTTAGTTCATAAACTCATGAGGTCTCTGTTTTGAAGTTATTCACTAAGAGATAAATTTTACAATGATTCTCGAATTTCTATTTTTCAGTTCCTGTCCGGTAGATAACTTCTATCGCCAACCTGCGCCAAGACGGGCAAGGATTGCTGACCTAGTTGAGCGAATCGACGATGGTGAAGAACCAGAAAATATATAAATTACATCGAGCCTCCTGACAATGCTACAGAAATACTCACTGATGAAGAATCTGGGGATGAAGGATCAGGAATATCAATAACTTACCAGGAAGCATGCTTAGGGCTGCAGTTGTGATTCAAATGGTTTTCCTGAGTCATACATTGAAAATGAGAATCAAGGACCACCCAAGAAGCTATCTAAGCAAAGATGTAGGAAATAGCATGATATTGAGTGCAGAATGCCAGGATGGATGAATGCAGATGTAGAAGATCTCCATGGGGATAGTCTCACTCCGGTAGAATTTTTTGAACTGTTTTTTGATGATGATTTGTTTGACATTAGACTATTGTTCACGAAACCAACAGGTATGCATCTCAGAGAAATAGAGAGCTCAGAGTCACAAGAGAAGAGATGAAAGTAGTTTTTGGTGTCCTCCTGATCAGTGGCTATGTCTCATATCCGAGACGTAGACTGTTTTGGGAAACTGGACGTGATACGCGCCACGATATGGTGTCTTCTGCTATAAGAAGAGATAGATTTGAATCAATTTTTACGAATCTGCATTTTGCGGATAATCATACGCTGTCACAGTCTGACAAGCTAGCTAAGCTCCGTCCTCTCCTACTGAAATTGAATGAAAATTTCATGAAGCACGCTCCTGTTGAAGAAGTAGACAGATTTGACGAGTCTATGTGTGAGTACTTTGGAAAGCACGGCTGTAAACAATTCATCAGGGGCAAGCCCATCCGATTCGGATATAAAGTATGGAGTGGAACAACCGTGAGTGGTTATCTTGCAAGTGTGAAGAAGCTGGTGAAGATATAGGTAATGATCTCGGAATAGGAGGCAACTTAGTGGTCAAATTTGGAAAGGCACTGCAGAAGAAGAAACTTCTTCCATATCACCTGGTATTTGACAATTTCTTTACTAGTGTGAGGCTTACGTCAGCCTTGAAAGAGATGGGACTGAAAGGAACGGGCACAGTCAGAGAAAATAGAACCGACAAGTGTCCTCTCATTGATGCCAAAGAGATGAAGGAAAAACCACGAGGCTTCCATGATTTCAGAGTCGACGAATAAAATAATATCATAGGTAGTCTGTCGATGGAATGACAACAGTGTGGTATCTCTATGTTCAAATGCTGTTGGAATTCACCCCAAACCCAAACGACGCGCTTTTCAAGACAGACAAGGCAACGGATCCAAGTAGAGCAGCCAGCAATCGTAAAATTCTACAAGTCAATGGGTGGTGTAGATAGAATGGATGAGAACATATCGAAGTACAGAGTGGCAATAAGAGGTAAAAAATGGTACTCGTTCATTGTGTCATATCTCATCGATGTTTCCATGAACAATGCGTGGCTTCTGCATAGAAGGAATAAAGATGCTGAGAAGCTCGATCTGCTAGCGTTTCGTAGACGAGTTGTGTCTTATTATCTTGAACACTACGCAAGACCTCCACAGCCAGGTTGCAAAGGCCGTCCTGCTGCTATAGAAACAGAGCTACAGTTTGACAAGGTCAATCATTGGGTCATTCCTCAAGACAA
>LQNS02278142.1:2592171-2603215 GCA_001587735.2 Parhyale hawaiensis | reverse complement strand
ATTGTAAATTATATGGAAATCAAGGTTCTGCATAACCGATATTTTATTCTTTGTTACCTATCATTTGGAGGAAGAGAAGGTGCATTTCTCATTTTTATTCTAAACTTCATCAAAGGGACTAGTTTGCTACAAGGTCAAATTTACAGAGTTTGAAAAACGGCATACTTAGGTGTATTAATTATTTATTTATAAAAAACAATTTATCAAGTTATATTTTCAAATATTATGGCAATAAAGTTAGTACTTAGCATAGTTTTTATGGTCATTTATACAATAATGACTAGCTTTCTTCCAGTCAAAATAGCGCTTATAGCAAAATGGCATTTTGCACTAAATGCAAATTTTTTATAGTCGTTATAGCAATAATAGAATAAATGCTAGAAATCCTGGCTCTAGTTAACACTCACTTGCTGTTGTAACCATAGGCTAGCATACATGTCGGTCTCACAAACATTCAGATATTCTATCAGATGATGCTATAAGACTTCGGATCCTTGAAAGGTCAACCGAAGTTAATTGGTTCATACCGACTTCCAAATCACATAAGTGTTTCCGGAAGCTATCGTAAAAACAGCATGTGTCTGGTAAGCACTACCAGCATTAACTGAGTAGATGGTATACCTCACATGCCTATATCTTGAAACAATACTGCACTTAGTCTTCATTTTTAAGTAGCTATGCCTTAGTTGTTAACCACTCATAAATTACTCTTATAGGTGTTAATATTTAAAATATAATTGAAATACAAGATCTGACATCGTTCCTCTACCACTCTCCTCTACTGCATGAGCCGACTTTATACACTGTAGCGAAGATAAACCCCCAACTTAGAGTATTAGCACTAATAACGGAACCCTACTCTGATATAGAGTGAGGATAGAAATTTATTCATTTGTAAAATGGGGTGAAGTTAAAAACGTTCATTTCACCCACTACGCAAAGTTGTACTATTGCAGGAGTGATGATTGAGATGCCCTTTCACGAGAGTGAAAGTGTCGAGACGCAGATGCCAGCAGACCCACCTGTTGCTCTCACGCTGACAAACGTTCCCATGGACTCTGCTGACCACACGGCTGAGACCATCTGCCGCTTGGCATCTAAGATAAGGAAGTGAGGGTTACTGAGGAAGTAATTCCAAAATCGTAGGCTTTTTTTGACTGTTGTCTAGTGCTTGGAAGGTTATTCTTTTGAAGTAGAAAAATTAAGAAAGGAAGTAGAAACCCCCGTTCAAGTTACGTTCGTACAAAATCATCGTTTGGGGTGACGACTGCTGAACTAAGGAACCATGTTGTTTTGCTAATTGCAATGGAAGTGGATTAATTTTCAAGCATTTATAGCAGCTATTGTGTGCGTACAGAGGTGAACCTATTTACGGTTAAGATGATAGTGTAAACAATAGCAATATTGTATTGGTAATGTGAAAACTTGTATCCACCGAACAGTGCGATTACATCTTCCAGGGTGCTTAACGAATTGAATTCATTTATCGAAGTATAATTTCGAAATAATTTTTTCCAGAGTAATTAGTAGAACTCGGCAACGGTGATAATTAAAAGAAGAAAAACAAACAAGTGTTGCTGAGAACGTGTGTTTAACTTTAAGAATATTAATTATTGCCAGTTGATTGATATCAACAGCAATGCGCGTTCTTGGTATGTGTTTAGTTTATTATATGTTATTGTATTGTCTCCTAGGTTTCTCGTGTACTCAACTCAGGACCACACTAATCAGCGAATTTTCCTTTAGCCTTGCTAATAATACGAGTGTCTCAAACGCTTATGCCTTACGCAAAGGCGGTATGTCTATGTAGTTAGCACAATCAATTGTAAAATCAGATAGCCGTAGGCGCTGTTTTGTTTCTTTCTTTGATCACCCAGCTGTGTCTCCACCAGTATGTTGAGAAGCCCTGCAATGCTTGCTTTTTTTGTTGAAGTTCACAGACACTCGCAGATGACCACAGACTACATCATACGTATGGCGTAGTCGATGATATGAGTCTTTGCTATATGTAGCGATGATAGTTTGTGAACTAGAGTCGTTAGGTACAACCACAAACTACACTATACGTATACTGTGCATAGTCTATGGCATAGAGCTCACTGACTTGCTACATCATCAAACTCTGCTGTAGAATGGAAAGTTTATTTCACATTTGATGTCACCGGCTCAAATTTCACCTATATTTTCTGAATTTATTTTCTTTTGAACACTGGGGCGACAGTGTATTTCCTTCCAGGTATCTCTCAGACATAAATGAATTAAATAGGTTTGCTGAGTATCAATAAATAATCTACTGTTGGAATACGTATAGAAGTAGAATCCTTTAGTAAAACTTATTTTGAAACATCAACAGGCTAAATGACGATTTTCATCCTGTGAACAATGTTTGTTGATAACGTTAAAATGGGCAGATTTCGGAACATTTATCTCGTAAACTGCGACCTCAGCACCACGGACGCGTACTCGGTGTTGGCAAGCCTGCATAAGCGAGGCATTCGGACTACACGCCGTATTGCTGAAAGAGGCACATTCTTCCGCAGGTATGTGGGGACTGTTTCTGCCAGTTTAAGTATGATCTTTTGTTTGTTGTATGTAACTACTTGTCTGTCAAGGCTTGCGGATCTTGATACTCGCATTTGTAAGGGTTTCTCGCACATGCTCAGTGAAGAGCATGTACTCGAAGAATCTCCGTACGATATTTCTTTTAGAACGATGAACTGCAGAATTAACGAGAACGCCTCGGTGGCGTGGGGGGCAAATTCAACGAAGTCATTTTTGATGAACGAGGATAGGGCACAGCCCCATTCTTTGCATGGATTAGCTCTTTAATAATAACATAGGAAAAAAACAGAACGCTCCGTTCTCCAGACGATTTGCCGCGGTGGAGGCAAATTCCCCGCGGGCAAGAACATTCAACGCCTTCATTTTTATCGCCAGCTAGGTCTAGTTTTTTGACATGGGTCATGTCTTCGTCAATACACCAAACTCCTTACGAAAAATTATGAAGATTGCTCAACTCCTTCGACCTCTTATTGGGGAGGTCCCCTGATCGAATCCTGACTCGATGCTTTGTATTCATTCTATTTAAACACAAGGGCGGACGGAGAGCCCCCTGTATGGATAATACCAGGTATTGGCAGACGAGAAACTGTGAAGCATATATATACATACTTAAATCTTCAACGAAAATATTATCACCTCTCTCACTTTGTTCGCGGGTGATAAAGATAAGGGTATACGAGAGAAGCGCGGTATTTAAGAAAAGTGCAGCAGCAGCAGCCAATGTACTTTTGAATTCACGATTTGCGGAACATATTTAGTTCCATATATAGAAAGCTGCCATTCTATCATTAACATTACAGAGACAAGAGAGAATATTCCATCTAAAAATGTAAAAATCTATATTTTATAGTGAGCATCTGGAACAGACTCACCTCCGAAGTTGTCGGTGCGGAGCAGTGAACACGTTCAAAAATCGTCTCAATAAACATTGGGAGAGACACCCCCACAGCTTCAAACACCTTCTCCATAAGTTCCAAATTGCTATCGGTCAACTTTTCGGAAGCCATCTTAATCCATAAACTTTTCTTTCCCGTCCCAATTAATTTAACGTTTCTATACTGCGGGGATCTGCAGCAATAACTCATACTTGCAAGATTGTCTCTTTCGCTGAGTTTCAATTTTTTTTAAACATATAAATGATCCTGACATGAGGACAATAGCTTATATATATAGAGGGCCTATGCTCAAGTTTCAGCGGCTCTATGGGGGTGGGTCTGTTGGTCCGTCTACGGTCTGCTATTTAATCTATATAGCTAACCTAATCTACATTTTAAAAATATATTTAAGACCAATCGCAGGACTTAAAAACATTAGAATTTGCAACATTTTTCGTAATTAACAGCTTTTTTAGTGCTGAAACTATTTTTCCTATCTAATATATAAACCGTGATTATTTTATGGGTTATTTTAGTCTAAGGCGGATTTGCTAAACCTAAGTCTGTCGTTTCTCTTACTTACGTATTAGGCAGGTGCGTAATGTCCCATTTAAAAATCTAAGACCAAAATTATGTTTTATCTGGCGTGCTACGGTCGAGTGGGCTACATTTAATGCTCTGTAAGCTCCCTGGTGGTAACGGTGAGGTTCTTTGATACTAGAGATGCCGACATTTCCGAATCAAGTGTATAATAATTTTTTCTTTGCTTTTCTTACAAGGAAAAATCACCACTTCAGAAGCTGTAGAACACCTGCAATTTTTTCCATTCGCTACATCGTTCCAAATAAGTGCTCAAAGAGATTTCGTTACAGCATTTGCAGTAATACCTTTATGAAATTCGTAGAGTTTAATTCTTACATAACATTTAAGTCGGATACTTAATATGAAGGTAAAATTTTTGAAAAAATTATGAACTAAAGTTTTATAATCTGACAGAAAATGGTGCCAATTTTATTTTACATAAATCTTCAAGAAACGGTTAGAAATTCGATATATTTGCCCTGAAACGTTTATTCTGTTAGTCAAACGTTACTTTTGTTCAACCTGATAGTAAGTCTCGGTCAAAATATGTACGTTGCTGTGTACGTTTAGATAGCAGGAGAGTCCGCTGATTTTGCTCAAATTCATTCTAAAGTTGAAGAGATATCCGAAGGTCATAGTTACACAAACTGACCCAGCTGATGTGACAGTTCCCGTAACAGCTTAGCAAAGTTGCTGGCAGACCTATTGTTGTAACACATGAATACACCGAAATACAACTTACACTATCCAAGATACAGGGAAAATAGACCTTTGTTGAGCCTGTCGTCATGCGATAGAGTCATGTACTGTATCACACCATTATGGTTTCTGCTCAGAGGAGCATCTGCACGGATGAGTGTGCTACATTTCAGGAATCTTCGGCTGCATTTATTTCTCCTAATGTTTCAAGCTGACTTGCTCTTTTCAGTTACTTTTCGTAACCCAACCGTTCACGTCAAGCACAGAGCATTGAGTTTTCTTTTGGTATTTTTAAACTTCACATTTGAAGCTAAATTCATTTTCATTTAAGGTGCAAAAATGTGTGGATCATGTGCGATTATGTTTGATTTTTCTTTAGTTCTGTTTTTCCCGTTTGCGTTTCAATGCTTTAATTGCTTTAATAAAGCAACTTCCACAAATTTAAACATTTTTCACCTGTTTAAACCACACCTGCATATCAATTAACCATTTTGCAAAACAACTTAAACAGTTATGCAAAACGTTTAAACTGTTTAATGCTTAACGATACGTGAACCGATTTTAACTGGGGAGGGAAAAATTAGCGGAAATTTTACTAAAACACAAGCGAGTGAACTTACAATACTTCTAAAATCTAGTGCACTACCCGTACCACTTGTAGACGCTACGTTTGAAGCTGGAGCATATAGCGAAGTCAACAGTTTAAATGTTTCGCACACCGTAACTCTTTAAGTAGTTTTGCAAAATGGCCAAATGTTACACAAGTGTGGTTTAAACGGGTGCTAAATGTTTAAATTTGTGGAAGTTGCTTCAAGCAATTAGAGCATTGGTAAGACGCAAACGGGAAAAGCAGTAAGTAAAGAAAATGTAGGGAATGCAAAACACGACGTGGATGCAGCAGCAATCTCAGTGGAACTTTTTTCTCCAGAACTAGTTAAAAACGAATATTGTAATGAGTGATGTGTATTATCTCTTCATATATTTTTCTGTTAATTTCTTTACTTATATGCGTGCTTTCTATCACACTGGATGAAAAAAAAAAGACACAAATAAAGCCAGGTTAGAGATTGTGGCCATCAAGTCCCTTTTTTTTTTTTAAAGCCGAAGGGCCAATAATGAAAGAAGCTGCAGATGATGAGAAAAGCATGTTAATGTAATATTTAGATGTGCTTCTCTCTTAGCCAGTGTTGAAATCTAAATAATGGAGAGATCTACGGCTGCTAGCGTACTCACGTGTCCCTATTTTTACTTGCTTTCCACCTCAAAACATCAGCAGGTCGAGCTGAGCTCACGCGCAGAAAGTCAGTAATACTTCGAAATGCAGTAGTAATACAAAGCGGGGTGAAGAACGATAAGATTTCGTGGAAGCAGTCATGTTTTCCAACTTGATTTCTTCTCTTCACGAAGTAGCTCTTCACTTGAGCGAACAAATTTCTCCCATTATAAGGCGATATTTATGATACGGTACCGATATTTATATTATGAGAGATGCCCGTCTGGCTGCTTTCACTCATCTCTTAATTATGTTTCTTAAAGTTAGTAGTCGCCGGGCATCCTTCTTGGGTGAAATAATTAAGAAAGTGGTATCTCTGGAGGCATATCATCACACATTCTTCGTTGTCATTCTTGACAACTATATAATACCCAATACTTCAGGGTAATCATAGGCTGTTCAGGTTCTAATTTATTACGCCTCTTTTTACTCCTTTTGTTCACTAACCGCTTGTGTAGGTGAGAGACTGAATGTGACTGCTATTACAGAAGTTGTTGCTCGTATTAAAAATCTTGCAGTGCGGATACGTTTCCAGAAATTTAGTTGTAATAATATAGACCGATTAACTAAATATGCTGTTGAGAAAACTAGATCTGTTGATGGCGTGATCATACCGGACTTCTGTTTCAGAGATGGTACGACAGTCGAGTTGTTTCTTCATACAGATCTGCCTCTCCTGCACGCCATCAAGAATCTGGAGTAAGTTTCTCACAGCTCACTTGTTGTTATGCCTCGTGAACAGCATTTTCAATTCTAAGGATATTGGGGATGAGCTATTTCAGTTAATTTTTACTATCATTGGAGCTTAAAATCAACTTTTTTGAGAAAATGTAATAGTTTTATCTTTTATACTCAATACATAACGAATGGTCGAAGATCAGCTTTAGTTTAACTACTAGTTTTTGCATATGGTTGACTACTGTATTGGCCATGCAATCAATATTGCATAGTTACCCTTTGGTATCTAGATTTTCTATGTAAAGGACAGCTAGGTGTTATTGCTAAAATTAAGGCATTATGATCAGAATAATACAATATTTCACAATGACTTAAGGATTTACTTCACTGACAGTGCCGAGACTACTCAGCAGGACGTTATTTGAGATAGATGTACGTGCTGGTAAATGATTATAATTATTCCCATCAGTATTTAAGTTCTGCATAGTTAAATGTTCTCAACATTACTGCCTAATGTTTGCAATTTATGAGAGATACGTTTATTTCAATTTGAAACTATTCAGAACTATGGTTGAATCTCCATACCTAATTAGACTTTGCTATTGAGCAGATCTTCATCGCGCGTCATTGTGCTCTCTTGTGCTGAAGATGTCGCCGCTCTTGCAGCCAACGCACGTCCTTGTCAAAAGCTTTACGTCACACTGAGGAAGCCGCTGGACTTGGGCGCCTTGAGCGACAGATGCAGGCTACTCAGTCAGTATTTTTTATCATCTAATTATGACCGTCAACTTAGCTAAGTGTAGAGGTGCGGATAGTAATTATTAGGGACACATTGGAGTGATACAGTATTTGCAGTGCGTGATGAGATCAATGGCGTTTTCTCTCTCGAGGGAATACACTCCGTGCTTAAATGGTATTTAGTAGCATGTTCATGTTCTAAAAAGTAGAAACATTTTGAAGAAGAATTAATTCGGCCAATGAGGTGAACTGATTTGGTTTTGGTTACGAACTTGTTTTGGACATTGCGCGAGGATTACTGCGACTGATTCAGTACACGTCGTAAATTGGCAGTGAATTATTTTGTGTGGGAAGAACCACACAGTTTTAACTTCTATGGGAGGGACCTGCGATCAATGCATGAGTCTACCCACATTTGCGAGAGTAGAGAACTGAGAACTTTAGTGAGTGAGAATTTTATTTCAATTGATGATCTTAGCATAGCGGCAAAAGCAGGGAGGTGGGCTGAAGCCTGGATTTCGGCTTCTCTCAGGTTTTGTTCTCTGTCTAGTGCCGCCCATTTCATCAAATCTAATGTAGAGGCGATTGGAAACAACCTTCTGACTGTCTCAGGCTCTGGCTTTATCCTTGTTGCTTAAGATTTCATATACCGGTTGTGTGTATTTTTCCTGTTAGTAATGCTCTTGCCAACGTTACCTTTCCAACTAGATTTACTTTTTTATGTAAGTGATGAAGAATCATCTTAATTTGTTTAAAAACTCCTCAAGATGCTCCATAATATCAAACAATAAACATTAGGAATCTCCTGCGAAACTTTCGCTAACGAAGCTACGCAAGCAGCTGTTTGGGAGTGGCGGCGTTCGCGTGACCACACGTTATGGCAGGCCAATGCAGAGCGTAAACCTGAAGCTATGCGTGTGAACGAGAGGGCCCAGTATCGTCAGCGGCAGCGGTCCAGGGAGTCTTTGAGGAGTATTGTCTATCCACATCGTTGGTTGAGTGAGCGGAAGGATCCAGTCTTCGGTGCTGAGCGCTCGGTACCTTCCCTTCTCTTTTGTTGTCACTGCTGTTTCCATGACTAAGGCGGAGTTCCTCTTGGTTCACTTAGATGGGAAGCATAAGAGAGATGTTTTGTTATTGCCTCAAGGATATCACCCTGAACCTCGTTTAATCTCTTTGGCATTCAGATCCAGCACTGCCAGAGTGCTTATTGACGACCTTGATCCATACGGTGGTATAGACGCTGTTGATATATTTCCTCGATTTTATAAGCAACTTGTTGGTGTTATTGCTCTTAAGCTTGGAGTGATCTTTCCATCCGGCGCCTGGTACGGTTAGGAAATGTTTCCCCTTATTTCTAGAGGTCCAGTGTCGCCAATTGTCGCTATATTTAGCGACCATTTACACAGACGTCTATTTTGTCGAAGGTGTGTGAAAACTGGTGGCTTGTGAGCTGGGTGGGTCATTTTGTTGAAGTTGCCTGACTGCTGCCTGCCGGTCAGTTTGTGTACAGAACTGATTCGGGTTGTTAATTGTCTGTGTCACACCAATTAGCCTAAGCTCTGGATTGTCATTCTCAAACACTCATTGTACAGTTGAACTTTTGTGCCGCGTGTGACAGGGTCAAACATAGGTGTTTACTATACAAGTTAGAGTCGTATGGTGCGGGTGGTAGAGTTCAATCGATCGTTCCTGACTTTGCTTCTGAGCGAACGCAGAGCGCGTCTGCTGACGGTTTTTTGATCGCCTCAGTCGCGTTGATTTCGTGTGTCCCTCAAAGTAGCGTACCTTGCCCGCTGCTGTTTGTTCTGTACACTAGTGACATGCTCTCGTCTCTGGAGGACACGATGATCAACTATGCTGATGATTCCACTTTGATAGCAGTGATACAATCTCCAGCATGCGTAATGTTGTCGCCCAGTCTGCAAATAAGGACAAGCTACGCAATAGTGCATGGTGTTCTGCTTGGAATATGCCGCGCAGTGCCGGTAAGACTAAATCTATGTTTGTTGGTCGGTCTCGGACACTTTTACCTCAGCATTCAGCTCTAAAGACAGATGATACTTTGCTTCGAAAGTCTTACTCCCTGGAATTTCTCGGTATAGTCGTTGATGAGAAGCTTACGTTTAATACTCATAATAGGAGTCTCGTGTTACGTGCTTCGAGTAAAATTGGACTCCTTCGCAAAGTTTATTCAGTGCTTGGTGAGAAAGATGTTGCCCGTTGATGTTTTGGTGCTTTCCTTGCTGCCTGCGATGGAGTACTGCTTACCTATCTGGGCTTCGGCTCCTGACAGTCTCTTGTGTCTGCTGGACCGACTTGTTAGTTTTGCAAGCAGGTTGTGTGCTGGGAGTGATCTGGGGAATCTATCACATAGGCGAAGGGTGACCTGCTTTTTTATGCTCTATAAGGTGTACAACACTGAAAGACATTGTTGTATTCCTCTCTTCCTGGCCACAAGGTCTTTAAGAGAAAAGCACGACCTGCGGCTTCGGCCCAAACCTCCACATGGGAGACTGTTAGAGGCCTTACTTGTTAGTTCAGTCGATGGCTTCTGGCTGCTCTTTTTGGGATCAGCCTGCGGTGTTGCTTGTCTGCTGGCGTTTAAATTAGCTGTTAATGAAACTTGTTTGATTTTCCTTGGCAGAGTTTTGGGCTTCTCGGATTTGCATTTTGCATAATGCTTCATTTGGGTTGCATTAACGTTTGTAATAATGATAATATATATCGTGTGAAGGTTATCATTATTAGAAACTTACGCCAACGGATATCTTGAGTTAGTAGGTTAAGGGATTGATCTGGTAGCGTTCTATGGCATTATTCGGTTTTGATGAGATTAGGCAGCTAGTATCTAATTATTATCACCTGAGACCTGTCACTAAACTGACGATAAATACAGCATTCGAAACTGTCATTACGTAGCAATTTGTACAGTGCATGCAATGATGATATCGTATATCTTAGCACTTGAAAAATTTTGTCTGTGGCTTCTTGCAAGCAAGATGAAATAGTCACACTGCTGGACTGTGAGGTCTAGAAGTGATGCTAGACCTTTCTGAAGTGTGCATATAAGCACCAGGTAACTCTATACGCATAATGTACCTGATCACAGTCGTGGAAGTGCGGGGACCGTTCACAGACGCAAAAGGCAAGTCCACGCCCCTCCCCTCATCTCCTCCTTCGGATCTGGTGCTGAGGTTCATCCCTCCCGGGGCTGCAGAACACGTTGTGGACACCATCACCTGCCTGACGCCTAGCAACAACATGTAAGTTTTGGTGTATATCCCTACTTTAGTTCGTCCGCTGCGCGCTAGATAACGTCACTAAGCATTGTTAATCAAAATTAGCTCGCTACTTTTTCTTCCAATTTGATAGCATATCGAGTTAGAAAATTTGGTAGGTTTATACATTTTTTGTTGATGTTTTTACATCAGTCATGAGAAATAATATTCAACAATTCCCATAAGTACTATATGCAGAGTGCGTGCGCAGTATTCTTCGACTAATTTACTGTTGGACAAGATTAGATTAGATTAGATTAGATAGGCGGCAGTAGACGAACCAAAAGGCCCATTCCCAAAAAGACACCGGGATTTACACCCCGATCCTCTATGAGCTATTGCCATTATGTTAGTAG